>JAGDQP010000325.1:72138-156410 GCA_022664845.1 Lepisma saccharinum
TGTGTTCCCAACATTTTGTGAACGTCCAGTTAAGTGAAAAATTACTCTAATTTACTTTACCAATTGTCAAGGTGACCTTTCTTACAATTCTGAATGTCATTTAATATTTTTTTGTTTTAAGAATCGAAGTCAAAAATTTTCCGAGTTATAGACGTAGGCTTATTGAATTACCGTGTATATAGTATAAAAACATTTATACCGAAATATATTTTTACTGTTGTTGCTCATTTCTTCATGAACTTTTCGTTTTTAATCATTTTTATTTGTGGACTATATAGTAATTTTACTATTCATTTTGAGAGGAAGCACGCTATTTTCGAAATAAATAAAAAAAACTACATAGAAAATATTTTCACTATCTGCTTTCTTCGATATCCATAAAAGTAGGTCAGGATGAATACTCATCCAAAGTTTCATGAGTGTACAATGATTCGATTAGGAAATGTAGCTCATTTAATGATTTTCCATTTCCCGAAATCACTACACGTATTGTCACTTTCCACTTATTTTCTTTGGTTAGAATTTGTATAATGGCGTAAAATAATGTCCAGAAGCAATAAAGTTATGTTAGTAACAAATCTTAGAAAGAGGAAGGAAAAAAAACCTGGACAAATTGATATGAAATAACCTGAAGGTAAAATTTAACGTACGACCACCATGTCCTTGGATCCACTCTGAAAATGCAGCGGGGACAGTGATTGACATGTACATGTACTCGTTATCATTGATATTCGAGCTAGTCGCCTCTATACAAGCGTATAGAAAACAGGGTTGGAGAAAAAAAACAAAAAAACATATGTTTTAAATGTGTTTCTTTTTGTTTTAAACATGTTTTTTTTATAGACTACAAAAAACAGTGTTTAAGACGTTTAAAACGTTTTAAACATTTTCTTAAAAATAAAAATGGTAGGGGTTATGATAGATACTCTATCTGCAGTAGCTTCTATAACGTTTCAATCGCGCTTCCGGTCTATTCATAAGCATTTACTAGAAATTGTAGGTTCTGTTTTATTAAATTTGATGAAATTTGCTATTTATTAAAGTTCAATGACAAAGCTATTTATTATATAAAAGGAAAAGGTATACTCTGTGCAATGCGCAAGCGACGTGTACGCTTCGTGGGGAATGTGGAGGTAGCGATCCACATATTCTCGACCAACGGCACGAAGTGAGGGGGGTTGGCCAGTCTCACGCTCAGCTGCCTTTACCTCCCAAAGTGCCCAGAAATACCAAGGACACTGTGGTACTCAATTTGATAGGACGCTGAGTATATCTCAGCGCGCAAGCCTTTGGACAATGAAGGAAAATTCTCCATTGTCCTGGCCGGGATTTGAATTACACTTCTTGAAATGTTCTCTCGTTCGGGCAACAAGACCTGTCATTTCCTTTTTACACAATCTACAATTTGACTTTACGGTTATTTTCGGAAGGATCAACTTCAATACAGTGTGTCCAGATTAAATCCTTTTTCCTTCCTGTGCATCCCACTGATAATGAATCTATAAACAAACAGCAAAGGCAGAGTACATAGTGTCGTAAAAACAAAAAAGTTTTATTTTCTGTGAAGTTTCTTTCAGTTCATTTTCATTTCTTTTTTTTAATGTCGTTTTGTTTACAAAGCAAGTATTTAATGCTTTACGCTGCAGATAATCAATGTAATCAGCAGAATTGGATTTAAGCTTTTACACATTCATCCCAATTTACTATTGCTTTGTTTTTCTGCAGCCTTACGAGACAAATGATTCGATTATTTATGTTTTCATTGCCACATTGCTATACTTCCTATATCTTCACCCTGACAAACACAAGGGAACTAATAACATGTGGGCTAAAATTATTTGGTACAGTTTGTAATAAAATCCTAATGAACCTCAAGGGAACTGAAGAAATATTTTGAATTATAGGAATTTAAGTTCCTAGAGATAAATACAACTTCGAAGACATCTTTACTGTAAACTGAAAAACTATGAATTCTTACCGAAATATGCTCTCATCCCGTATATGACTGATTCCATTTCAAATCGTCCAGGTAAGAGTAAAATAGTCCCTATCATGGTCTCAGATTTCATTCATATTTTCTATATGGGATCTACGTTCAAAATTATTAGACCCATTCTTTTTTCTTTTTACCCAAAAAAATTTTTCCTTCAATTTATAGCCTTTCAAAATGGCCAGCCTCAGAAATAGTAGTTCGAAAAAGCAAAAATTAGGTAAAATTTAAAAGTTTGTTATGGAGAAACTAATGTATTTAGTAACATAAGCTGAATGGTACGAAGAAAACAAAGTAGTGTGCTTCAGTGGAGGGTAAAAATTCCCCTATTGCTCTAATAGGAATCGCGCAATTAACTCGCAGTGTTGCCAACTTTGGGGATATTTTTTTCTAACTTTGGATATATTTTTTTTCGGTACCCATGTCATATGACCATTTGTTTCCATCACAATCACCTCTATTAGGTCTGTTAAAACTGTAAAGGATGTGCGTTTCAGATCATTACGTCCCAAGTTACAGCATCATGAAAAGCTGAAAAATTCATTGAGTCGCCATGTTTGGACGCCATTTTCTCAAAAAATCTGATTTTTTTACTAGTATTCGAGAAGTGCCTGAACATTAATATCCTTTTTACCGTTTGTGCGGCCCGAGCCCCTAACCTTTGCAATTAATTATTGAAATTTCGATTTTTGTACTCGGGGACTTCATGATTTTCTGGTGGTTATAAGTTGATTTTAGATGCTATATACAAACTTGGCACCCGTAACACGAAAATGATCCAAAAAGAAGGAAATGTGTTCAGCTAACAAAATACCTGTGTCATAGGACGAAGTCAGTGTTGCCAGCCATTACAAAGTTTTAGTTTTTCAAATAGCACTAGGTTTGCTTTTCCTGCGGAAACAGACTGCAGGCGTAGTGGAAGCCAATGATATGCACATGAGATATCAGTGTTGCTAACTTATGGAGCTATAAAGGGTCAAAGTTGAAAGAAGGGACCAATACAGCGAAACAACAAAAGGAAGAACTGAAAATTATGTAGACAGCAGAAGAATACGGATGTTGTATTTTATTCTCTTGGATAGAAAATGTATGTTGATTTACTGAATGACACGTAGTATAAGAGTACTAGTGATAACGCTAATAAATACGTTACAATAGCCAAACGATAAATATCAAACTTGAAGTGTGCATAAATTATTGGTAAATTATAATTTTAGAAATTTGTAATTAAATTATAATTATTAACAGAAACGTAACATTAAAAAAAATGCATCAAGACAATTTCGTTTTCAGTATTTACGGGTGTTTCATCACATAAATATTGTCTGTTAATGAGAAACTACAACTGATTCAAATAATATTCAAGAATGGCTTAGTTCAAAATTAGTTGTTCAAATATTTGTATTATTATTACTTCAATAAAGATACAGAGGATGAATAAATGAATAATGATTTAAAAAAACAAAGAAACTTTCATGCAACTTGTCGCAGATATTTTACAATCACAACCAAGGTAGGATCATGAAAGTCTAGAAAACTGTCATCAGTTCATGAAAATTCCAAAGGCTCCACAGAACAGGAGTACGATGTTGACATACTCATAAGTCATGTACTGTGGTTGCTGATGAAATAATGTCATTTCTTGAACAAGTTTGAACTTGCTGGCCAGAGTTGCGATAGTTGCAGTTCTATTTTTTTTCCTTAAAATTTTTGAAGTATTACATGTGTAATGAGAAATGGATGCACTGAGTACATGCTATTGTGTGTAAGTTAGCAATGGTAAACGTGATACATAACAATGAAATGTCCATTTCTAACCACCAGAAAATCATACTGTCCCGAGTACAAAAATCGAAATTTCAATAATTAATTGCAAAGGTTAGGGGCTCGGGCCGCACAAACGGTAAAAAGGATATTAATGTTCAGGCACTTCTCGAATACTAGTAAAAAAAATCAGATTTTTAAAAGCTGGTTTTTTGAGAAAATAGCGTCCAAACATGGCGACTCAATGAATTTTTCAGCTTTTCATGATGCTGTAACTTGAGACGTAATGATCTGAAACGCACATCCTTTACAGTTTTAACAGACCTAATAGAGGTGATTGTGATGGTGGAAACAAATGGTCATATGACATGGGTACCGAAAAAAAATATATCCAAAGTTAGAAAAAAATATCCCCAAAGTTGGCAACACTGCGAGTTAATTGCGCGATTCCTATTAGAGCAATAGGGGAATTTTTACCCTCCACTGAAGCACACTACTTTGTTTTCTTCGTACCATTCAGCTTATGTTACTAAATACATTAGTTTCTCCATAACAAACTTTTAAATTTTACCTAATTTTTGCTTTTTCGAACTACTATTTCTGAGGCTGGCCATTTTGAAAGGCTATAAATTGAAGGAAAATTTTTTTTGGGTAAAAAAAAAAAGAAATATGGGTCTAATAATTTTGAACGTAGATCCCATATAGAAAATATGAATGAAATCTGAGACAGTCGTGTGGACTCCCCTGGACGATTTGAAATGGAATCAGTCATATACAATACGTTACTTTCCAATTACGGTATTATTCAAGGAAGATATCTATTTTTGATGATAATTACCGTCTGCAAAAATCAGTTATCTTTAGCTCAAAATCCCGGGAATTAACCTGCCTTTATTCAAGCGCAGAGATAATATTTGCGTTTACTAGTACATTGTGTTTCACTATAAAAGCTCTGGCATTGTTGTACCATGCTCCGGGCTCCAATCCTCGCTCCATGTACTATGAAAATATATACAGATAGAGACAGTGTAACAAAACATATTTTATGTTATATGCATATTTCAAAAGAGATGTATAAATGCATAATGAATGCTTTTATAAACAAGCAACTACATATAGATTTCCTCTATAATGAGTCTGTTGCAATAGAACTCTGAAAAGTATTATTTCAAAATATATCATAACGTAACCACGTCCCGAGGTTCCCCCAAGCTTGTTTGAAATTATTGGAATTAGTATCGGCACCTAACAATATGGGGGCATGTGAAAAATTGAATTTTTAAATAGGGTGTCAACGCTGATAACCAGGTACTTGGGTATAGGGAACAACCAGTGTTTCGATTGTATCGACTATGCATACTCAAAGCTTGGTGCGGATATGTCGAACTGAATGGTAGTATTAAATTTACTGTTGGACGTGAAGTACCACTATGACGCGTCCCAGTATGTAAATACAAAATTTGGTGCTAATACGTTCAACGATATGGAAGCAATTAAAAATGTTATTTTTTGAAATTGGCTGGCAACACTGACAACTTCGGCGCCGGTAGTACCCGCATAAACTGTCCCAGTACCTTATGCACATGCCCAATTTGGTGTAAATCAGTGCGGATACGTCCAACGGTAACAAATATTGAAATCAGATTTTTTTAATCGTTTAGCAACCCTGACAAACTACGGTGCTTGGAGTGCCTGTATGACCTGTCCCAGTACCTAATGAACATGTAGGTAAAATTTAGTGTAAATCAATGCACACGAATAAGAAATGATTATGAAATCTACAATTACTCACTACTGTCCCTTTCCTCATAAATATAAGAAAAGAGATAGATCAATGTAATAATAAATAACCACAGGCATTACAGACCGATAGGTCCTGAGCCTGCCCCAACGCCATCTCTCCACGGTTGGTGGAACTGCGTCCACCGGAGTGACGGCACTGTGGTCAGCATTGCGCGCCACCTGGCCACGAACAAACGTATTAGAGACTTTCTAAACCGAGTGGCCCTCACGTCTTGATTCACGTGACTCCCCAGTTTGCCTCACGACACTGGGTGGACGCCGAAAAGTGAGACTCCAGCCGGAGATTGAACCCGGGACCACGCGGATATGAGTCCAACGCTAACCACTAGACTATGGAGCCCATAGATCAATGTAATCATAGAAGCAAGTACATGCCCATGAAGCTTTGGTTTTCCTGACAGTTTCTCACAATAAACAAAAGAGAAAGAATTGAAATATGAACATCTTGTTTCATGTTATTGATAGCAAATTAATATTTCCCGCTTCTAGCAGCCAACCGGTAAAGAATAAATCGAAACAACGCATTTTATGTCTCCACCTGTAGACTTGCGGCACCATAATACTGATTATTTTGGAAACTAGCTTTCTTTCGGGACAAATTACATATGTTTTACTGGTAAAAGCACTCCCTTTAGCACTCTTAAAAAATATGATACTTTCAAAGAAGACAAATAAAATTAACATGTTTTTTTTTAGGTAGATTTCGAAGAAAAATATACCTATTGAGATCGATACGATATGAAAGTATATATTTATATATATTTATATATTAACACGCTAGCGGCCATAATTTTGAAGATATTTGAACCAAATTTTTATATGTTGTTTCTAGGCTTAATAGCTCGGTTAAGTTCGTTAATGAGCAAAATCGGTCGCCATCTTGGATCCAAAATGGCCGCCGAACCCATTGTTGTATAGAATACACAGCCTAAACCGCTGGGGCTATTCAAATCAAATTTGGCATAAAGGTACAACATCACCTTTTGATTACGAAAATGTTACCTAATGAGTTCAAAGACGCCATCTTGGATCCAAAAATGGCGGAAGTAAGAAATCTATTTTCCACATCGTTTAAGCTAGAGATACGAAATTTGACATAAAGGTGCGTTAGGACGAGTAGTTAGGGAAATATTACAACATTTGGGAAAAGTCGCCATCTTGGATCCAAAATGACCGCCCAAAATCCCATTTTGCACACCGTTTGAGCTGCATAAATGAAATTTTACTTGAAGTTGTACCATCACAAGTAGGTCACGACAATATGAGAAAACTTTTAAAAAGTCGTCAACTTGGATCCAAAATGGCCGCCACCAAAACCCAATTTCATTGAAGGTAGAGAAACGAAATTTTCTTTGAAGGTGTATGACCAAGAGTAGGTTACAATAAATGGGGCAAACCTTCCTTTTGAAGGCGCAGCCCCCCGTGGGAGGGTACAGATAGATACCATGGGGTGTAGTGCTGCAGAGAGATTTTTGTTAAGATAAAGGAGGAGCATCCTCTCAAAAGCACTGAAGTTGGGGGCAGCGCTCCAAGCGAATATATATATATATAATGTCTTGTGAGGTATCGTTGAACAGCTCTTGATGAATAATCTACAAAACAATAAATAGTTTCTCGATAGCTCTCATATAAGGCGAGATTTGAATTTTTGAAAATAAAAAAAAAAACTTCGAGATCTACCTCAGCCTGTAGGCCTACCGAAAGGGATTTTTTTGTTTTAAACACGGCGTAAAAACATCGTTTAAAACAAATGTTCAAAATGCTTAAAACAATAGCCTCTGTTTAAAACATGTCGTTTTAAACATTCCACCCCGGATAAAAAAATACTAGGAGAAAACGTTAATTCATTCAGAAATAAAATATTTAAAATTAATAATACAGTGGACGAAAGTGAAATGAAGCTACTTTTGTTTACCTCATCACGAAAGTTTATACTATTTACTACTATTCTTTACGTTTTACTTTTAATACAATGGAAAATGCTAGCATCTTCAAGGTTGCGGGCTCGAATCCCACCTGTGGCATGGATGTTTGTGGATTTTAATAAGCATTGCGCTCGTATGATCGAGACGGGCCGAAGTCAGAAGTTACTAAATTGGCATATACAAAATAGTTTCCTTAATTTTTTTCTGCAGTGTTAAGATACATAGCAGTCTGCTCTTATAATGCGTTAACACATTGGATGTTGGTAAAAGCGTGTCGAAGGTTATCGATTAGTTCACGGTATGCGGTTCAGGCTTTGTCATATTGGTTGAAGTACTACCAAACCGATTATACAGTCCATGATAGCTATTTACTGTGTACTTCGTTTCGTATTTGAATAATTGACGGAAAACGTACTTGCATTGATACCTAACAATGAACAGTGATGCAGGTAAAAATACGTGCTTGAAAACTAAGAAAGTAAAGCTGTGAATGATTTAACATTTATGGCAGTCGAGGGATGTCATACCTCAGACATATCCCGGACTTGACCCAAAATTGTGTATACAACCCACTGAAATTAATAATAATAATTATTATGGGCTTTTTAGATGTGAACGTTATTTCACTTTGATTCGAGATCCAGAAATTATTGTTTATGGCCTTTAGGCATCTTTGGCTCAGGCCTGCAAACAATATATATTAGTGAAAGCAAGTAATGTGTAGTAGTAGTGCGAATAGTTTGTAATATATTGGGTAATAAAAATCTACCCAACAGATTAGTAACTGCATCAACGTTGAAAAAGCCATCTTCCAATTTGCATATCTGGCCACAGTGTACATAACGCGAGATTTCTACACTTCCATTAGTTTTCTGTTATTTTTTTCCTTCTCTCCCTCTCTCTCTTACTTTTCATTCATTTGCGCCTCTGTTATTCCGAAAAATGTCCTCAAAAGTGGAGGACGAAACGTCGAAAATAGTTTCGTGTTGTTTTTGCTCAGTGATATTGGAGGCTTGTTGACATATAATAATAATAATAATATGATCATTTTTTATTATATAGGTAGGTACATTTATTCATCTTCAAGTTTACTCGTAATCTTTTGAAATCTGCTTCTTAATGCAAGAAAAAACTAAAGAGAGTGTACAATTCCTGTTCATATGATTAAACGCGAATTTTTCACTAAAGCTGAAGTTTGGGGAAGAAAACCTTAATCAATTTCTGTGATACGTCCCTAGAAAGAAATCATTGAAGCGTCTGAAACATATTAAAAGTGATACATAGCTTAGTCATGTATTTACGTGATTAAGCCTTATATGCAGGTTGTCCACTGATTTTTGAAAATTTAGGTAACAAGCTTTTGTGCCACACAATTCTCGTAGTTTTTCAGTTTAGATTCCGTTTGTTTTGTAGTAACAAAAGAGTTTTCAGGCAAATCTTTCTCAAGCAAGTTTCAGGCCTTGGTGTAAATATTGGCTTCCGGTCATGTTTTCCTCTGGTTAGTTAATTCCTGCGTGAAGTTTATTTTTTTCTTAATTTTCCTCTCAAACGCTTCAGATAAATGAACTCTTCGTGAACTTTCCCGATTAGAAATTGTTGTTATTATTATTATTATTTTGTAGAAAGAAGTGCTTTTACCTCTGCAGCACTTGTCTCTAGACCACAGAGGTTGGAAGTTTCCTGGATTTTTTCTCATCCTCACCAAGCCACGTCCTTCGTCTTCCTTTACTGTTTTCTTTCTAACAAATACCATTTTAAAAGATGACCAGCATTTGTGTGTATTTTTCAAAATGAATATTTTGTTGCTAACCGTCTTACGCAGATTCGTTGTATTATTTCTTTCAGTCTCGTAGAGACCAAGAGTTACGAGCGGTTCCTAAGTGGAGGAAATATTGGAAATTGATCCATAAGAAAGATGCTGCTGAAAAAGATAGAAGTAAACTGGATTGGGAGCGAAGGTTTCTTCAAAGATTGATGATTAAATTCATGAAATTACTAGAAAGTATTCCTAGTGAAGGTAAGAATAACTACGTTTCTATGTAATGTGATTCTGAGTGAGAGAGGAAAGAAATATTAAATAATAGAATGATACGTGATGTAAATAATAATTGAGAAGTTTGGCTTTTTATGTGTAATGAGCAAGAGATGGGATGGTACTTCTTTCTGGTTCAGCTCTCCAGAAAAAAAAAACAATCTGAACAAGATCTGAGACTATGAGGGTACAACCGCTGCATGGATTGAGATGGAACTAGCCTCTAGAAATATTTGTGTACCACATTGTATTTTACTCATTGGAGTCATACTAAAAAATATACCGGATACACACATTATTCGTAAACAATTGATTTTTTTTTTTTTGGTGGATAAACTTAGCAAGAAAAAAGTTGTAATATTTAAATATATTCCAATACAGTCTCTGTATTTAGTGGAACAGAAAACCTTGACGTGATTTATATTAAGTAAATATATTTTTAAAAACCAGCTGATATGCCCGTCTATTTGTGCGAAGACAAACGGAGTTATGAAGATTTTGGTGCAGAAGGGTCTAACTGTGTGGATTTGATTAGTGGGCCATCCATGTAAATTCAACACACTGATATTACGTCACCATCTCAGATTGTGATGAAATTTGGCACAGATGTAGTCCCTATATAGACTAAGAGAAACGCAAAACTTTATTAAAATATATTGGCCCGTTTTGAAAATACGGGTGTGTAAAGTTCGGGAAATATTCCCCAAAACGCACCACCGAGTTACTTTCAAATTGTCATAGTAACTCTCCTAATTAAGCTATAAAGGTGGGAGAGTTGTCATTTTACAGCATTTTTATTGTCTTCGCTGTGATATGCATCACAATATGGGTTGTGGGGAAAAGTTTGTTTAATTTTTTAAAATTAGAACTTTGTTTTCGAATTTTGAAAAAAGTAAATTTTCAATTTTTTAAAAAAAATTCTAGGAAATAGTTCGTTAATGTTAAAAGTGGGATGGTAATGAGTTCATACTTAAAATAATTTTATGAAGTTAAAAAAAAAACTCGTTTTACGAAACTTACATTAAAATAAGGCTCATTAAAGTATGTCACATCTGGAATATTTATACATATACTTTGTGATGTATTACAAGGGAGAAAAAACATGATCACTTGAGTTAATGTCGTAAATTCTGACTGCCCGGAACGCAACACGCTCGCTGTTTACACCTAAAAAAAACTCGTTGGTTTTGACTTCAAAACTTGAAAAATTCCCTCCCCACCCCCCAAAAATAAATAATTTTCTGGTAAACGTGTTGCCAGTAAGAATAAAGAAAATTCCACCAACTTGTGCTTTCATAAACAAGATTTCAACACTGAAGCAGGATGACTTTTTCAGCCACAGTACACAGAAAAGGACCTTGTGATGGAGTTGACGGCATGGTTATGAGATTGGGAGCTAAAGCTAGCTTGCAGCGGCCATATGAAAACCAAATCTTGACTCCTCTCCAGTTGAATGAATGGACAAGAGAAAATATTTCTGCTGGTAACTTTACTTTTGCAAAACAGGACGAATATGTGAAATTAGAAACATTTTTAAAATATCGTTTCAATCAGGTAGTTACCATCCAAGGGACCCAACAATATCAGACCTTTATATCTGTTGGCTCAAGCACACCAAAATTAACTGTAAAATGCATTCTGAAGCTATATAATCATCACAATTTCTTGTAACAAGATCATCAGACAAACTCCAAAATAGCAGACTTGCATGGCTACACCACTGTTGTATATGACAAGAACTGGTAGTTAGCTTTTGTAATAGGGAAAAATGAAGAGCTTGATGAAGTGAAAATAACATTCCTTCACACTGTTATGACCCTTGCAAGCCCCTCATTTAGCAAATTATAAAAGTGATTGAAATTCTTCTAATTTCCTGTTCATGAGCTCAGTGACTTATTTTATTTTACGGAAGGAAAGAGAAAATAGGGGAAACAGTTTTTTTTTAAAAATAATGAGTTTGATCCATAAGAAATTATATATTGTGTCTATATTATTTCATGTATGTTTACATGCTGATCGAGAGATTAATTATGTGTATTTGGATTATGTGTTTTCGGGAGATACAGGCTCGGAAGAAGCTTTATTGAATTTCTTATAGACAATCTTATTTTGCTATTTACAAGTTATGGAACTGGAAAAAGTTCTTCGGAGAGTAATTTTGCAGAGGCAAGGATATTTTTAAAACGGAGTAACAAAGGCTTATTGTGTGCGTGATCTTAAAAAGGAAAAACGGTGGCTTCGGTTACCAATAATTGGTGATGGTATTCTCAAACAACAGGTTATTTTTAGCTTTTTTTTTCGTTAAAACCGGATGAAAATCTCCTCATGAACAGTGGAACTGAGAGTTTTGTGGGAAGAAAGAAGGTCTGCTGGTAGCTGTTGGAGGCGGAAGACGTAAGAGCGTTTAGCTCTCTCTCTGTCTTCAAGAAAGAAAAGTATATAATCTGCGACTGAGGAAAACCACAGGCTGATCTCGGATGGTTTGGATTGATAGTCAAATATTAAGTTATTATCTCTCTTGGATGCAGCGTAAGGTTTAATTTTAAACCTGGAGCTGATAAAATTATGAGAGAGATAGGGAAAATTAAGTTTCTATAGCGCATAAGGTGGCCGAGGAAAGAGAAGATAAATTTGGGCTGGCATCGTCTTAGATACAGCCACGACAATTCATCAGTGGTTTCGAGGTTAATAATAATTGATTCCTCTTCCGGCCAGGTAAAATTACGTAAGAGTGGCGTAAAAATCCTCCATTTGAAAGAAGTGTAACTGACCGTCTGCGAAGGGGGAGCAACTGATTCAGAGGAAGGAGTTGCAGAGGGATTCACGGAGGAAGAGAGAGAGATGTTTTGATTCTTTTCGACTCTGACCACTAGAAAATAAATGATCCAAGATTTCGGAAGATAAAAAAATAGATAGTCTCTTCGTACAAAGTGAGGGGGGAAGTGTCCCTGTGAGTATTTTAGAGCACATGCCGGACATTCACCCCGTGGTGGAATATGAGGGATGGGTAAGTTTACTCATCGGAAAGTAGTGTTGCTAAATCAAAGAGATTAAAGCGGAATGGTGAGAATCCACATTTAGAACGACCTTGTTGAAATGGAAAATCGGGAGTGTGAGTGAGGTTGTAGTTTGATACAGATTGTGTTCACGCAATGAAAAATAGTTGATTTAATTCATAATAGCAAAGAAGTGACTCCGAAACTGTGTATGTAATAATTCTGAGGTCGATTGATAAGAAAGGACAGACTGGTGCGTATAATTAAACCTAAATAGAGTAATGATCTCCCAAGGAGCCATGATCACGTGTAATCGAATGTTGTTATATACTTAATATTAACTGAATATCTTACTATCCTTTATTTTTTATATTTCTAATATCTTATTCATAAAATATCGTAAAATCAACACTGACGAGTTTTTTTTCGTAGCATTGAGAACTATCTAATTACCGTTCCAGAAATATTAATTTATAGATATGCAACCCCGAAAGTGATCGCACATTAGACAGTCTTATGATTCATAAGTTTGATTGTTTTTCTATAAAATAATCTGGTGTCCCGGGCTAAAAGGAGAAAGAAATTTTGGAGGGTAAGTGAGTGGTAGTAACGGCTTCGAGAGAGAGAGGAAGTGCGAACCGAGGCCATAAGGTTCCCCGTTATGGTTCCTAATCATCCGCGACACTTGAAGGTAAGAAAATGTGTAAAAGTAAAATATGTAATAGGTAAAGAAGCAGAAAGCCGAAAGAGAAATAGAAAAAATGAAATGCTTATAATTCTGTTTATTACAACTCCTGACCATCACCACCACCATTCTCTTTTCCAAAGAGTCCAGATGTATTATGGATACCTGTCAGAGATGTATTATGTACAGTAAATCCTGTGACATCAACCGGAAGAATTTATATACTATCTCAACACGACACTATGTAAACAAATGAGACATTATCCAACCACTTTCAGTAAACAAATGTGACGAATAAAATGTCAAGCATGTAGTGCCATTTTACTTGTTTCATTTTTAAAAAAAGCAAGCATATCGTCCCTTAAGGTGCAAAATCGCGTACCTCAAAAAAATAAATTTTACAGGAGAGGGGAAAAACGTCGACATAATTTCCTTTAGTATACATCATTTAACATTAATATAAACTATTTCGTAAAATTTTTTGAACATTTTTAACAATGCCGTTTTTTTCAAAATTCAGAATCAAAATTTTAATTTCAAGATTTAAAAACACTTTTTCACACAACCCCCAATTGTGTTGCATGTCATAGGAAAGGCAATAAAAATGTTATAAAATGACATCTCTTCCACCTTTATAGCTTAATTAGGAGAGCTACTATGACAACTTGAAAATATGTGGGTGGTGCGTTTTAGGTCATTTTTCCGGAACTTCACATACCAGTACTTTCAATACGAGTTTTTATCTCGTAAATTTTGCATTTTCTTAGTCTGTATGGGGACTACCTCTGTACCAAATTTCATCAAAATCTGAGATGGTAAGGTTATTTTTTTTATTAAAAGTGCGTTTGATTTTACATAGAATGACCCTAGTCAGTTTGTATTTAATACGTAACTCATGAACTATGATCGCTCATTGTACACTCAGATTCATAGTAAATGGCCATTGTGAAATTTTTGAGTCAAGAAGTTGCACAACGTGGTAATGCCGAACTTTTATACTAGACGAAACCAACATAATGCTACATTCATTTGAAATCAATATCGACTTTTTCTCGGTACTTCCATATTGTGCAACGTATCAAACTTAGAGAGTGTATTTTCCTGGGTTTCTCCAGACGAATGCCGGGATGGCACATAAGAAAGCCACTATCCGATATCTTCCCGATCCTATACCTGACCCTTCCCCGGCCTGAATCAAAGATGCCAAATGGCTTTTGAAAAATTCAAATTAGAAAGTGTATCCACAGGACATTTTTCATGAATCGGAGTGTAGATGTTAGGACCATACATAGTCTGCGATCTTGTACTGGGTCATATGAAGGGACCGTGCAAAATTTGATGCAGATTCGTTTAACGGTATGGATTTGTATATCCACGGCCATTATCATTTTATTATTATTATTACATCCGCTGATTGAATTATCTAAGATTCGTCACCCTAGTTTCCTCTACTGTGTTTCTCTTTAATTTGTATTTCTTCGTGCCATCTTTTCTTGATGTTTGTGTTTGTGTCTTTCATTTTTAGGAGCAGAAGCTTGTTTGATACTAATTTTCTTGACATTCCTTCCGGTACGTAAGTTCTTCTCGAAACTTTGGGATAGAATAAAGATGTTTTAGTTTATGTACACTCTTGGACATCTTAATTGCAAACGGTCCAGAGACTGAGTCCGAAAATCTATGCAATGTAGCAACAGCGCAGTCATAAAAATCCTCTTGTTTATATCCCATGATAGCAAAATTTGCACCATTTGGATCCAGACCGTTATCTACACTCCTCCATGAACCAGAAAAACCTGAATAAATTCTCTTCTCTGTCACCATGCTTTTCAAACCGGATGTGCCCTGCCTCTTTCTCTTCTACACAAAAAGCTCCAAGTTCCCTTACTTGCAGAACCACAATTCAACCACCCAGTAATAATAAACAATCTGCACTCACGACCCAGTCCTCAGAAATACCGGACCGCCCGGGAAATTCCACTGCTACCTCCATCGTAAACATATCCAGCCACAACCTTACCCAATCTGAATCTGACGTCCTCACTAAAGGACTGGCCTTTTTTCCCTCCAAGCCTTACAACCTCTTCCTGTTGTTAACAGATATCCTTTTCTTTGCCTGTGAACTAAGATAGTGATATTTTTTAGGCAAAAATCCACCTATTCCAGACACACCTGCCAATAAACTTCATACTAGCGTTGAACGCTTCCGTCCTCCCTCAAACATGGGCCCACCTCCACTTCCTAGCAACCATCCCGTCGAACGTTACATCTCCCTCTGCCAGTACCAATAATGAATTCTCACATCAGATGACCAACCAGTCTAACCTGACCTATAACCAATGTAAAACCCTTGTAGCGCTACGCGAGAACCATGACATAATGGTCCTCCTAGCGGACAAGGAGTTCACTACAGTAGTCTTACACAAAGCTGACTACCTCCAGGAGGCTTACCGCCAACTATCCGATCCCAGGCACCTATAAGCCCACCGCCACAGACCTAACCTGCAATCACCAACAGAAAATTTCCGATTTCATTACCACTAATGGTCCTCGTGAGGGCATATCTGAAATATTCATAAAGTACCTAACCCTGGACAGTCCACGTACCCCGACCTTTTACTAATACCGAAGATCCACAAACCAGGTAATCCAGGCAGACCCATTGTAGCCAGCTATAATTCCCCTACTGAACGCATTTCGGCTCTCGTTGACTCTTTCCTTCAACCACAGGTTCAAGCGCTGCTTGCGTTTATTTGCGACACCTACCACTTAGAAATCATCCGTAAATTACCGCCTCTTCCTTCTGACATACTGCTTTACCGTAGATGTTACTTCCTTATATACCAACATTCCTCATGCCCATGGCTAGCAGCTTTGGAATTCTTCCTTGACCAGAGACCCAAACCTCATATTTCAACCACAGCTTTCCTACTTAACCCGGCCTCTCACATGTAACAACTTCACCTTTGACGACAAACACTACCTTCAGATCCGAGGCACAGCCATGGGTACAAGAATGGCACCTTCTGATGCTAATCTGTTTATGGGCAAGCTTGAACATGATTTACTACAAACTCAGCCGTTGACCGCACTACTCTGAATAAGGTTCTTGGATGATATCCTGATGCTATGGACTCATAGTGAAACAGTCTCAACACATTCCTAGAACAGCTGAACCAATTCCGTGTTGTCCAGTTCACTTGGTCCATTTCTAACAAAAGAGTCACATTCCTTGACGTGGACATCACTTTATTACTTTCGTTCACATAAAACCTACCAACCATATGTAGTATTCACACTACTCAACCTTACCACAAAAAGAAAGCTATTCCTTTCTTCCTTGCCCTCAGGGGACAACGCCTGAATTTCACCACCTCTACTACTGAAACTTACAACCAACGCTTCCAGGAAGCTGTAGTCATCCAAGGCTACCCATCTAACCTTGTAACAAACAGTTTCGCCGTGCATCCTCACACATTCAACCCACCGGCTCTAATCACTCAGTTCCGTCCTAAACTAACGAAGGTCAAATAAATCCTACACTATCCACATTGTGTGGATTTCCACATTTTCCAATCTGACCCAGACACAAGATCAGTATTCCCCACCAAACCTAGATTAGTTTTTCAGCATCCCCTGCATCTTAGAAACATCTTTGTCCGTACTAATCATTCCTCGCCACCATCCCAAACTGGCGCCCATATATGCAAGAAACCTAGATGTAAGACCTGCTCCATTTTCATAACTTCTCCCACAGTCACTATCAATACTGCTCTAAATCCCAAGGGTACGTGCCACACCTCTGACGTAATATACATCCTAACCTGCAAGTTCTGTGATGCCTTTTATGTGGGGAAAGCAGGTGGTGCTTTGAACCTTCGTATTAACAACCGTCGCCACTTTTGCACTATCAACAAACCGGATACCCCAGTCTCCCTTCACACCAAGTCTCAGAATACCAATTTTGATCTATCCTTCATGATTGCCATAATACACGTTTTGCCTCCTACGACCAGCGCCTCAACATGCTGTCTGTGGGAAGGCGCCTTTTTGAGCGCGGAAATGAAATCTGCCCATAACCTTCAATAACTCTAAACCTCCCGTTTCCTCTGCATTTTCAACACATTTCCTTCCACGATTCCCTCCCGAACGTACACGCTGTACAATGTGAGTTGTTTCAAGCTCCTGAAATCCACGCGCTATACAGCAGTCAGTTGTTCTCCAGGCTTGATGCGTCGTCCGCTACGTGTCGCTACTGTCTCTTCAACCATGTGTTTATTCTACACGTGCACGGCGTTTTCTCCTCTATACATGATTATGAGCGTACAGTGGGCTTGAAATATAGTAGTGACCTGTGTATATTTGTGTATGTGTGTGTTCTAGTACGGAACAAATAAGCTGTAAGTAAATTCCTTCCTTTTTATCATAAATTTACCTTTTAAATTGAATATATTAATTGGCCGGGGACCGGTACAACACTTTCGCGAACCAGCGTTTGAAAACCACTGGTTTAGAATACACTTTAGAATAGTTTCATTGAAACACTTCCAGATTATTTTCGAAATATTATAAAGGGAACCAAGAAAGTTTTGTCGCTTTTTATGGAGGTCTGTGTTCAATTGACCCTCACACCGTGAGTTGAATGCGAATGGAGATCAGGCGAAGGTCAGTTGTTGGTGTGGCTATAGCCAACATACTACCTGGTTGTGGCAGTTCAGTTACACCGTGAACGTGCGGAAGGACAGAGTGAACATGGGACCTCCACAGAGCGTCATAAGGGCGTGTATGCTGTACGAGTTGAACTGAGGTCAACGCAGCTGCAGCGGGGCGGAAGATATGCCAGGCCTTTGGTGAGGGTGTCGTGACTACGCGGACAGTGCAGCGGTGGTTTACCAAGTTTAAAGACGGTGACGAAACACTCGAAGACGCACCACGTGCAGGAAGACCAACACAGGTACCAAATAAAGATCTTCAGGCAGCATTTGAGGCGAACAGTGGCCAGACATGTGAGGAACTGGGACTACAATTCAGTGTGAATGGAAAAACAATTCGGCAGCACCTCCATCAACTTGGGAAGCACTACAAGTTGGGTCGATGGGTCGCACATGATTTGACTCCGGGCCAGAAGGCAACGCGAGCAGACACCTGTGTTTCTTTGCTGTCTCGCCTGAGGAAGGAGTCATTTCTGGACAGAGTGTTGACATGTGATGAGAACTGGGTCCTGTACGAAGCTCCACGGCGCCGTCATCATTGGTTAGCATCCCATGAACCGGTTCCAAAGCAGCCGAAACCGGCACTGCACCAGAAGGAGGTCCTCCTGTGTGATTGGTGGACTGCTTGCGGCATGGTGCATCGGGAACTGCTACCAGCTGGTCAGAGCATCAATGCAACTGTGTACTGTCAGCAGTTGAGCCGTGTTCAAGAAAAACTCAAAACTCTGGAGTCAGCACTTCTAAGCTCCACGTGGCTAGGATGACCCGGGACACCATTCTACGCCTTGGATGGGAAACACTATTGCATCCGCCATACTCCCCGAACATTGCACCGTCCGGTTTTCACCTGTTCCATTCCTTGGACAATCACCTAAGAGGACGCCAGTTCAAATCCCTAGTAGAGGTGCAAAATGCACTTGATACCTTCTTCGCTTCACTGCCCACCAAGTTCTACCGCGATGGAATCCATGGCCTTCCAGAACGTTGGCAGAAGGTCGTAGATGCTGATGGGGACTATTTTTGATCTTCCAGGTACGTCTTTAGTGACATATCGATGTTCGAAAGTGGTGGGTGAAAAAGCGACAGAACTTTCTTGCTTACCTTATACCAAGGACAACGAAATCATTTCTGTGAAGTGTGTGAAATTAAGAGTAGGGCATTGTTGTTTTCGTCCGCCAAGGGCATGAATGCACTGTCCAGAGGACAGTGCATTCTGTACATTCTGAATAAGGATAGCTGTACAGATCAGGATGAATCCTCATCTGTACAGCTATCCTTCTGGCCATTAAGTGTGTCTGCTATTTTCTGGACTTCTAAGTGTTATATCTTGTTTCTTCCTCCCTTTCATCGCTTTGGAGGATTGAATTTTCCAAGTTTCAATAACGCTAACATTTTTACACTCTTAACATTACAACGCTTACAAACCATGTTTTTCAACTTCCTAGTATTCCAATGACAATTGGTATTGGTCAGTTTGAACACCAAGGTATTAATTCACAGATGAATGATCGTCCTTTCCGAACTCAGCGCATCACACTGCATAAGACAAACACCGTTCCGCACCAGAATTTCTGTTCGAAGCAAAAACGTTCACTTGTTAATTGGAACAGCGAAAGAAAGAATCACAAGAATTGATTTCACTGTGCTTGCTAACGACGCTACAAAAGTAGAAATTTAATGAAGTTTCTCCCAATTAGTCTGATTTTCAAATGCATCTACTGGAGTTTTGACGGGCCTAGTAGATGCCTTTAGTAGAGGACTTCAAATGGATCTTTCGGTGTTTGCTAGAATGGACTATAGTACATTGATATGTTACAGGCCCTCATCGCCTAAGGTCTCATTGCATCGAGATAAAAAATCTAATTTCTTTGAGATTTCTTCCGGCGGGTTTTGTTCCAAGGCGACGACTCCCTTCCCGCCGTTGCCCCCAATGCAATGTAAGCGACCTAGTATGGGAGATTAAATGTCAGAGACAAATTATTATCAGGAGGGAAATTTAAATTCTGGTGTTTCCTAACATTCGAACTCCCTCACCAACTTCGTGAATACATCTTGAATTGCCAGATAAATGTATCCTGTTTCTCATAGTGATCTGCCATGAGGCTACTCATCTTATGAGTCAGGAATAACGTTCTTCTGACAACTTGGGACGTAGACCTTATGTTCGAAAAAAATACAACTGCGGAAACTAAAAGTTCGAAACATCACTTAGCAACTTTTCCTTATTGTTGAAACTAGATTGTGAAGGAAAACAAAACATTAACAATTTCGTAACAATTGTTCATGTATATCGGTAAAAGATTCACTATGACATTTTTTTCTCCTTAGTTGCAAAATTGCAAGTCAGACACCACTAGACGACCAGGGTGGACTCGTACTAAAACAAACAATTTTATCAACCAAACTGGAGAATTAGACAAAAGCATTTTTTGGCCATTTTAACGCGCAAGGGGAGATCAAAGAAATAAATCAAAACAACTCTTGCAGTGCGTGAGCTAAAACATTGGTGGCTAGAAATACAATAAATAAGTACACTGAACAAAAATTAGAACCAGTAACAACGTAGAATTTCACTAACCTCAGAGAAAGTCTCAATACCCCTAGCGATGATTTTACGCATTCATCCCCAAATAATTGGATGATACAACACATGAGCTATATGACCAGAAGAGCTAAAACCGGGTCACTTTTGGTGTCCCGGTCTGACCCGATCCGAAGCTTGACACGGTGATCCGGTTCTAAACTTAACCCGATTGACCCTGTCCGAAACGTGACCCGCTGACCCGGTGTTCACCCGAATAACTCGGGACCCAGTCTTGAACGAAATCACCAAACTGAGTTAACTCGGGGACTCCGTGATCGAATCTTCACCCCTGAAAATCTTGCTCATTTATATATATATATATATAGTGATAATACACTAAAAGTGGAGACGTGCGAACAGTGGATCTGTCCCTGTTCATCTCCACCTTCGAACCTAACATAATCTACTCTCATTGTAGGTTAGACCAAATCAGTTAGGATGTGTTTTCTGCATACGTGATGCTATCTAAATCCAGTCCAGTTGTTACTTCGTGTAGTAATTTCTTTAATGTACATATAAGATCAAGCTATATTACCAAATCACTTAAGCCTCTAGTTGAATACCCTTAGATTGCATTTAACAGTAAATCTTCTGAATAGCAGACATTATAATTTTGCATCATTTGTTGCCGAATGTATATTACATTTCGGGGATTTGCACATCACCTTGGAACCAGAAGGTACTATGTCCACTTTTGGGCAAAATGGAGTTAACACTGCAGTCAAAGATCTTGTACTGAAGGGCATCAATCCCAAAAATATCATCTCACAAAACGACCTCCAAGTGGCTAGAAATGAAATTAATTTATACAGATTTTAAATGGAACTTCAAACTTGAAAACTGATTGTTCTGAAAAGTAGAAAAAGTGGACATAGTACCTTCTGGTTCCAAGGTGACGATATACAGTAAATCTTGCAACCATAGTAAACGTGCTTAATCATGTTTAGTTCCATGTCGTATAGATTTAAATGTAGCATAAAACAGTATAAATCTTTTTACAAATAAAGATTCACAGACTTGACTTGTTTCACTGTTGATTTATCGTTGGTGTAACCTTCATTAAAACAAAAGTCTTCTTCATTTTTTCTGCAGTATTAGACTTGAGATATTACTTACCACTTTTTACTTCAGCAGTATTGAATGTTCTTTGGTAAAAGTTTGTCCAAATATTACTTTTGAACTACCGAGAATGACTCGATTTGGCGTGTATGAACCTTTTACTGGAGGTAGGTATATAGAATCCAAAAAATTAGCTTGTCTTAATTTTTCTTCTCTATTATAAACCGTATATCGTTGAACTCGCTTAGAAGAAAGCTGGTTAATTGCGAACACTCGAAAACGAACTTTGTTTTACTAAGTTTGAGGCGAGGAATTCAGTGGTGCTAACCGTTCCTATGTGAAATTGCGCAGTTCGTCTCTGCTGCTATCTATTGACCAATGAAGAAATGGTTTGTAGTGTACGAATTTTGTCGTTATTACACGTATGAAATGCTTACAAAATATTAAATTTAAATTGATATTTACCAGAAAATGTATTTAACATAAATTACGAAGGTAGTGATGATGGTAATGGATGTTCTGCCCGAAGGCAGATGCTGACCTCAAGATCCCTGGTAATTGTACACCGACGGTAGTTTGCCATTGTCTTCCATCGGATGAAGATAGTGTCCTAAAGACGGGACCTACTGTTGAAAGTGGGTTCCGGACCATTTGTGTCCTTACAGGGAATCGAATTCTGGATGCCTTGATACAAGGCAGCGAGCGGTACCGCTCTCCCACAAAGGGGAGGGGGAGAACAAATGATTCTCAAATAAGATGTTACAAAAAGGTAAAGTAAGACTAAGAAATAACTGTTTATATGGTCATTTATTTATGTATGAAAGTGTATTTACTTTTACTTTCTAATTTCAGGTGACGTTGAACCGGAAAGAGTTCATTATTGTGAGAGGTTTTTGGAACTTCTTATCGACTTAGAGGCTCTTCTCCCAACACGAAGATTTTTCAACACAGTGCTTGATGATTGCCATGTTGTAGTAAGGTGTCACCTATCAAGGCTTGGTAAAAGACCAGAAGGAAATCTTTTCTCACAGGTAAGTACAGTGATTTATATTTTCCTAACACTTGGACCAGGTTATTTGTCGATGTAGGTGTTCATTGTACACATGTTTCTTTTTATATTAAACAATATACTTGTCTAATATACTTAGATATTCGGGTAATATTTAGACCTTTCTGTGATTAAGGGCTAATACGCTACTAGATGCATTTCGCTTAAAAAAAGGTTTCGAACGATACATAGGAGAATTCGGTACTAAACTGACTGACAGAACACAGTACTCCACTTACGGATGCGCTACCACTGAATTAGGGCTGTGAATATCCGGTTAATTTAATAGTTGGTTAACCGAACAATTCATTCTTTGGATCCACTTCACTATGTAAAAGAAAAAGCTGCTCATTCGATACCGTCGTTGCCAGTTTTTCGTTGTTTTGTCCTCGTAATATTTTGCAGTGTTGTAAAGAGAAGCAGCTTGAGTCTGTTGTATAAATAATGTGATTTTAATACTTTCGTTTCGGTTTCACGTTATCGTTAACAAGTTTGACCACATGTGTTCGGATATTCTATCTACTCGGTTCAGATCCCACGGAAAATCTTCCCATTGTTAACGAGAAACTGTCCGAAACATATATGTAAAACTCTGTATTTTTCTTTGATGCAATCAGAAAGCTCATTTGCATTGCACGGCAATTTTAGTAAACAAAATTCAAATAAGTTCAAATCAGCCTGAGAACAAAATTGTTATATAATAACCTGGACTGAAATGCATTTTTCTAGTTCTCTTCAGGGTTGAAAAACTTTTTCCCTTTAGAGGGTTTGATTTCCACACGACCAAAGTACTTCAGAGAAAAAATCAGAAACGTGTTGAATAACGAAAGTCTAAAAATTATATGGAATAATTAATACGGATATGTCATGACAGAGAATACAGCGAAATTCATCCTTCAACGAAGATGTATGCGTTTTGTCTTTTTGCTGATGGTTGCATTTGTACTTGCGATTTTTGTTTGTATTTGTATGGCTGACTTTGTCATCTTCTGCTTATTCTATTCACGTAAGTACGGTCAGTGTTAATTGAACCAAAATTTAAATTTCTAGAGGGTAGAGTCTTTTATTCAAACTGTGGGGTTCATAACTAGTGTGTAGTGTGTTTCATTAATCAAGTATCATAGGAATTAATGTGGACGCTTGTCGTCAGAACGATCCTACCATCATCGAACGTGTGTTATTGAAATGGCAGCATCAGTTGGAACTGTGTTGTGAACAAGTTTCTGGAGTCATTTTGAAAAGAGCGTTTGAAATTTTCTATAATGCTAGACGTAAGGGACACCCTCTGGCATTAGATCAGAACTAGATTCAGTTTACACCGACCGTTACCCTTTTTTCTATATTTTTCATTTAACTTTTCTGTCTCGTATTTGTAGACCTGAAAAGATTGATTATTAAGGCTGACTTACGGTTGTCTTGTTTTATTAGCTCTGATCTTCCTACAAAATTTGTATTTGCAGTTGTTCTGATCTTGTAGTAGTTTCCTGTCAGTTCACACTTACAAAATAAAGTGATAGTTTTTTTTATATTATTATTATTATTACAGACGCTGCCTTTAAATAAGGTAATTTTAATGATTTTGTTTTCAAGTGCTTTTTTCCTTCGATTATAGAGAAACCAAATTCCGAAAGCTTGATTTCTTGTATCACTGAAGTTTTAACTTATTGGTAAGACAATAAAGGAAATGGCAGTGGTTTTTGCACCCATGCGGCTGATAAAAAGCAGCTATAGATAGATTTTAAACTAGGAAAGCTTTCAGAGTGGTGTAATTGAGATGAACGAGTATGAACAATTGTTGGTATGGTTTTATTAGTACTGCACCATCACTGAAATTTGTCTTAAACATTCCTGCGAAGCGACTTTAGCTGCTCCAAGTTTACAACTGGAAAAGTTAAAACACTCAGAGGTCATGACAGATGGCCATTTCTAATAAAGTTTTTTCATTGTACATTCAAAACATGATATCCGATGTCTATTGCTTAAAAAAAAAAAAGGTATGATCGCTATGCCAAATTTGGCATTTGTGGCTATCAGTACTGTGGATGCCTTATACGTCAAAGATGACGGATCGCCCTGAACGAAAGTTGCCAAAAGGCCTTAAAATAAAATTCAGTTCAAAGTTGACAATGCTCAATGAGATGTTTGCGTATTTTTTTAATACTGTGAAATCCCTGATATATCTTTGTTACATCTTCGCCTCGCCTTGATCCATTGTATAAAGATAATTGAAACGAGTATTGAAAATTGTTCCTGGTTGTTTTCATTTTTACTACGCTCGCCTGTGTACGCATAGAACCTATTTACAAGCCTCTAGGGGTCCACGGGATGCAATGGTCTTGATCTTAAGAGCTCACAAACTCTTTTAGGCTGCTAATATATGCATGAGTATCAAAAACAAATGCATGTAAACTAATATATAGATGAAAAAATCCGAAAGAGCAGATGAGTTTCTCTGTTTCAATCTCAACTAAAACTGTTTAGGCTAGATTAAAATTAAAATAATAATAATAAAAAAAAAAGTTTACTATTAATTTGAACCATTCTGTTGTAAAACTTAAAGTTTTCATAAAATATTTACAATTGCTTTAATGCCATATCATTTCACCATTTTAAATGTTGAGTAAGTAATGGAAGTATAAAATTTTGAATAATTTGAAGTTACCTTGGAATTTATTATTTTGTTTTGAAATTCTCGATGCTTTGTTTTTGCATTTCTGCGGTCACATCACTGCATCTCTTAAAATGTGTAGTCCTTCATACAAACGTTGGGTTGGTATGCTTTATTGACAGTCGAAGTGTTTGTTTCAATATCCTCCAAAAGTACAGCAATGAAAAGCTTCATTTAGTTGCAGTTCTGAAAAATGAACTTTTATGGAATTGACTCTATTTCCTGCAATTTTTTCGACGTATCCAATGAATGCAAACACATAAAACAGCGCTGCTCTCTCTCTATACTTTTCAAACGCATGGCATAGATACTATATTTCCTATTAAACACTTTGAAGAAAACTTCAAATGACCGGGGATGGTTTTACCTAGAACGCGAAACTCTCAGAGGAAAATCCCTATTTTAAATTCAAAGTCAGTGCATAAGTATTCCAGTATAATTTCGATAATGCAAAAACTCAAACTTTACTATTTAATGTAAGTATATTACGAGTAGGGAAAATATTAAAAAAATCATTCGATACATGGTTACTTGAAGAATGAAATGTAATTCTTGTACTGTCGCTTACACTACTGTCAATTACCGTCGACAAAAATTCACCTAACCTGTGCAAATACATTTATCCTCAGTGAACCTCTTTTTATCTGTTTCTTCGACATTTAATTGTTGTATCTTCCAACAGAATATGACATTTTAATATACAATAGTTACATTAAAATCAACCTAACTGATGTTTGAAACAATGAAATTAATCAAAGTATTAAAAATGCCATCTTCAAGAAACATATGTGCCGAAATCATGAAACGTCGTACGTATCTTCACCAACCAATACAAGCTAGTTTGATAGAATTTAAAAAAGCAACAGCCAGTTCAAAAAGAATATTTTTAGCAGCAAAACGCAAAGCTTGGCAAAACTATTGTTCCTCAATACATCTTTGCACTAACTTAAAACGTATATGGCAAATAGTGAGAAGCATCTCCAATCCTATACCAAGTAGACAACGTATTTTAGACACCCAATGGGAACAAGAATTCAACTAAACTAACGAACAACTAAATTAACCCCTTTTAATATAATCAGTGAAACAGAATGTGCAAGTCTTCTTCTTTGGTTCTATCCACTAAATCAACACGTTCGTGCCTTCAACACTCCATTCTCAACATCACAATTGCTGATACCACCCATAAAATTCATTTTATCTTATCAACATCAGAAATTTCGGAAATAATAGGAGTAACACAATCGAAAAATTCCTTGCTGGGTATCGATGGAATATGCTACAAAATTTTACAACTATCAGGCAAAGCTCTCGAAATATTAACTAACATATCCAACCACATCTTTCTTACTGCAAATATTCCTATCACCTGGACTCAATATTTAATCATACCATAATTAAAAATAGGTAAAAATTCAACAATGGAACTTCGTATAGAGTATAGACCAATTACTTTGGAGTCATGTTTATCAAAAGTCTTTGAACGATTACTACATTGTATTGTCTAAGAAGAATTGTATAGCATATAGCAGGAAATAATATTATTATATCTGGTGTAGTAAAAAGTAATCCATTATTTTTGCATGACATTGAAGGCTTGACTTACCATAGTTAGAATGATCCGATTTAGGTCACATATGCGCCGTTTTGTTCGATAACGTGTTGCCATTTGGAAGGTAATATCATGATGCCTCTCTCATAGAAGCCCTTGTCCCTATTGGCAAAAAATTGAGACAGTCGATGTTCACAAGCCTCTCTTGACGCGAATTTTGCACCAGCAAACGTGTTCGCCATGGACAGGAACAGATGGTAATCACTCGCTGCCAGGTCCGGACTATAAGGTGGATGCATAAGAACCTCCCAACCAAGCTCCCGGAGCTTCAGGCGAGTCACTATCGATGTGTGTGGCCTGGCGTTGTCCTGGTGGAACATAATGCCTCTCCTATTGGCCAAAGCTGGCCGCTTCTGGGCGATTGCTGCCTTCAAACGGTCCAATTGTTGACAGTATAGTTCCGAGTTAAGGGTTTGGCCGTAGGGGAGCAGCTCATAGTAGATAATTCCCTGCTAATCCCACCAAACACACAGCAAAACCTTCCTGGCCGTCAATCCTGGCTTGGGCACCGTTTGCGCCGGCGCACCGCGCTTCGACCACGACCGTTTTCGCGTGACGTTGTCGTAAGTGATCCACTTTTCATCACCAGTCACCAACCGCTTCAGAAATGGGTCGCTTTTGTTGCGATTCAGCAGCGATTCGCAGATGGAAATTCGGTCCATGAGGTTTTTTTGCGTTAACTCGTGTGGCACCCATACATCAAGCTTCTTTGTGTATCCAGCCTTATGCAAATGGTTCCACACGGTTTTTTGTGCAATGTTTAGCTCTTGGGCAATCGAAACAGTGCTTACATGACGGTCGGACGCGACAATGTCCATGATTTTATCGACATTTTCGACACTTGGCCTTCCAGTGCGTGGTACATCTTTGACGTCAAAATTACCGGAACGGAATCGACGAAACCAAAATTGCGCGTGATTGGCTGTTACAGTATCAGGACCATAAACACTATTCACATTTGCAGCCGCCTGGCTTGCGTTTTCGCCTTTATCGAAGAAAAACTGTAAAATATAGCGTATTTTCTCTTTGCTAGTGTCCATTTTGACGCGCGCTCACACAACACTGAGTCAACTCATCACAACTATCTGAACAGTGTTTGTAGTACGCAATCTCATCGTTTGAACGCCATCTCGTTGAACCCGATCGGACTTATACAACGCGAGATACAGATCACTGAAGCCATCTATTGGCAAAATAATGGATTACTTTTTACTACACCAGATATTATTTTTATATTAATATTCAAAAAATAATAACTCACTGTATAACATACTAATATTCTTTAAAAATAATAATAGTTATATTCAAAGTACCAATTACAAAATTATGGTTAAAATACTTGAAAACAAACGTAGATTTTTGCACAAACTTTAAACATCACGAGTTGCAATTGAAGATTATAAGCAGGTTAACTTTTTGGCCATTGAATCTATTTCTCCGTTCTATAATGAGTATTCCTGCTTTTAAAAACTCTTGCATTGCACAGATGCACAAAAGCTTTCTTTCACAATAATACTGAGATGGGAATAAACAAATTGATTTTTCTTCCATCAATGCGAGAGAATCTTCTCGTCTTCCTAACGCTTCTATACCGCCAGAAATCGATCAACTTCAATTAAAGCCCGAGATGTAAGTTTTTTTTTTTTTTATTATCTACAGAAATGATTGATTTGTCAAACGAACTCCGTACATACAGTTCGTTTGCTTCAACTACAACAGCATGCGGTCGTCTGTAGAAGCGTTGCTGACATACTCTGGGGCGATGTGAGCAGCAACTATTAGAATATTTTAAAATTCCGTGACTTTTCCAGGGGAAATTGTACTTTCACAGATTTTTGAATGTGCAGTTTCAGCAATATGTATAATTTCCTTTGTCATTTCAATGTTTGTTACACTCACTTTATCGAAAACTTGACGCTAAACAGTACAGTTAGACTCTCCTTTCTTCCTTTTCCACTATGCATTCTGCATTGACTGAAAACCATCGTTCCAGTGCTGTATTTTCAAAAGGCAAAGAAGCTTAGTTACAGTTCTTCATATAGATCAGTAAGTTTTAGCCACAAATGAACAAGATATCTTCTGTTCTACTGATTGTTTCTTCATCAATAACATTAGTAATCTCCTTGAGAGCCTCTCTGGTTTCGTACCCTAGGCGAGTATCCCTGGCTACAATACGATCTCAAATTTTGATAAATCAATCGCAGGTAATGAATTTCCTGGAGTTCATCGTACATGAACGGTGCAAGCGGCGAATCTGCCTGAAAAGTTGTTAAAAAATGACCCTATGTAATGCAAAGTATATGGGAAAACCCTAGCTTAGCTGTAATTTATTCTGGTTTCTGAGTACAGTAGACACAGTACAACAACTTGATATTAAAACACTTGTGTCCACCACGCTTAACGTCATATGGCAAAGTAAAACTAGTCTCTTTCAGCAACTCTGGCGTTTTCAAACCACTTTATTGAGCAAAAATTTAATGGAAAAACATTGCAACTTGTGTGAGAAATGAAATCAGCTCTCCTAGCAGGAATATCTTTCAACATATTACACGAAGTGCGTAAGAAATCTATAATGCACCACCCGATTTCTTTCCTGCATATTTCAAAAGCATTATGTATAATCCCTATCTTTCTATTCAGAAGAGTGCGATCATTTTGGGATGGCTTAAGATCTGACTTGTCGATCGAGGTAGTCGTGTGGTCTGAAGCGTTAGGCCAACGCCTGGAATACTCAGGGAATTTTATAAATCTCGAAAAACAGGGAATATTCAGGTAAAATTATGAGGTGGACCTCATAATTGGTGAGAGCACTGCCCTGGCAAGGCGGATATCGTGGGTTCGATTCCCACTGCTGACCTGATATTTTCAATGTGTTAAAATTCTCAGTTTTAAAGAAATTATCTATTTATCACTTGTGAAATACCAATAATGTACCATTATACTAAGAATTAAGAAAATTAAAAAAAAAATAATGGAAAGCCTGGAAAACTCAGGGAATTTCAAGGCATAAAATTAGTAGGCTTCATGCAAGATCGCGGGTTCGAAGCCCGGCTGAGGCATGGATGTTTGTGCATTTTCTTAAGCATCACATTTATTTAATCGTGACGGGCCGAAGTCAAAAGTTAGTGGCTCATACATTTTTATTTATTTTTGAAGATCTGACTTAAGGTCGATAAGAAATTTCAGATTTATGTTGGGCCATCCATTGAAACCGGAACAGGTTTCCTTAATACAGTTAATATATCAAGGCTACTTAAATTGCCAAGGAAAACTGAAGTTAAATATCGTGCGTTTACTTTGTTCCAGTATCTAACAAAACCATGTGCTCGTTTTGGGGATTTATACTTGAAACTCACAAGATATTCGCAACTACTTAACTCATGAAGCAACTGCTTATAGACGTGGGGATCAAGACCGTGTACTAAAGTATAAGCCAGTTTTGTTCGGTGTAACTGCATCTTCTAGGCTAACAGGAAACATTAGAGCGGAATAGAGACACTATCCGCAGCACTACGAAAAGAAGTACGTTGTGAAACAGAATGCAACACTCGTAATATTTCAGGTTTTGTAACTTATTCTCACAAAAGAAAACGAATGATTCCACATTCATAGAACTGATTTGTTTTAACTAGTACTGCTGTTATCCCCATGCTGCTTAATCTAGAATATTTCTGCATAACTTTGTAACTTCACTTCTTCCAATTACCCTTTCTTATTTATGTACCTGTAAAGCAGTACTCGAAGTAGGGGTGTTCGGAAGTCCGAAGTCCATTCCGAAATTGAGAAATTTCAAACACGTCCAACTCGAGGCTTTGTTCCAACAACTATATCGCCGCAGACGGCATAGCAGGTAATACTCCACGGAGTTAGCAGTTCCAAGATGGACTACAGTCCGCTATTTTGGTATACTTACAGGCGCTCCAAACTGAATTAACTAATTGGTTTGAAATCTTCTATCCTCATCTAGACTATCACTTATTCATCTAAAATTATATTTTTTTCCTAACATATCGGTCTTTCCTTTCCGGATTATTTTTATTAAAATAATTCAAATTACCTATAAAAGTTCCGTGACTTTTCCAGGGTGAGCCGAATTCCATTGCCACCAGTCATACAGTTTTCTTTGCATTTACCCTATCTCCATTGTTGGAAAACTTGATCGTTTTGAATCACAGATCGAGAAAAATAGCAATTTTTGAAGTATTACTTTCCTTAAAATTTTAAACCTTTCCTTTACTTCCTTGCTAAGTTGCTTTTATTCTTTAAGTGTATTACATGCATGTTGCAAACCTCATACTAGAAGAATTACAAGGAATGCGAAAGCATATTTTTCTGCAATTCACATGTTTTTTGTTTTTTTTTACTGAGTAGAAGGGTTTGAGAATTTGCATTATAAGACGGTAGATCTTTTTCTGTTAAAGCAACTGTGGCCGTAACAGGATCTTTTAATTCACCACATCGTTCAAGCATTGTTTATTTATTTAATAAAATTCTAAATACAACTGGCTAGGTATTTTACATTAGAATGTTTAACAATATGAGAAAAAATATTTAATATTAACAACACCAACAATAACAAAAGAAAACAAATGTAGCTTTGAGATACTATTTAGCATCTCACTGCTGAATTAAATGAAATTTCCGCGCTAAATAGATCAATGTTCATCGGTAGATCATTGTAGAGTTCGGGCAACCTATGTAAGAGCGAGCGCTGGATAATTGGAAGCCTAGGCGATCTAGATAAAAAGGTGATCGCTTTTAGTGAGTCTAGTAGGAATGCAAAAATGAAGTTCAGGCAAAAGAGATTCAGATCTGAATTTTCTATGGGCTAATTTATACAAGAATATGAGATCTGCAGTTTTTCTCCGGATTTCCGGTGGGTGAAGGTTTACAGTATTTAAAAGATTCTGTTTACTCATGCTGCGAGTGGTAGGTATTGTGTAGCGTACTTAGCTAGGAAGACGTTAAGTACAGAGTTTAATCTTGAGAGGTGAGTTGGATCAGATCGGAGAGCAGTACTCTAATTTCGGAGAAATGAGTGCTTTGTATGTGACGAGTAAAACTTACGTACTTCCTTAAGCTGGTACAAAAGGTATAGATTGTTTCGTGACAGAAGTAATATAATCGGAGAAGGTGAGCTTACTATGAACGATAATTCCAAAATCTTTCTGACTCTCAACTTTCATAATAAGTGTAAATAACTGTAGTATAAACAGAAGAAATTCGTGTTCTCTTTATAAAGAAATCGTGAATCCGCTTCATTTCTGAGGGTTCCATTAAGTAGGTAGAGTTCCACCTAGTCCGGACATCATGAATAAGCTTTAGGGGTTGTTTCCTGTTTAACTTCTTTTGAAGTGTGACACAATTGTTCTCACCTTTTCGGGAAGTTCTTTCATTTTAGCCGTCTCTAATCCTTCACGATTATGTTTAACGTATGAGTAAAACACCCAGAATGTTTCCACTTGAGTATGTCCTTAACATAACAGCACTTTTTATATTAGAGGCATTATCGATCACCGTAAGTATGATTGTGTTATCTAGATGCCATCCTGAACTGATCTTCATTAGTGCATTCGCAATATTATGGCTGCCGTGTGATCCATGAGGTTGAGCACATTGTAAAAGAACTGATTTCATCTCGAAATCGTCATTTATATAATGTGCAGTCATCACACGGAAACTTTCTGCGTTCATCAATATCCAATAATCGGTTGTTATGTAAACTACGCACATTGTTTAATTCAGTACCTACCTTGTGATTGCGTTGTTCGTAAATTGTTGGTATTTTTGGAATTCTGTGCCTCGAAGTAAACTGTATTTTTATATGGGCCAGTCTAGTAACTTTGGACTTCGGCCCGTCACGATTCCCATGCCGGGACTCAAACCCGGGACCTTCGAGCCGATGACCTACCGCCGCAGACCGCTCGGCCGGCTTGTTAACCTAGGTTCGCCAATTAACGCGACAGGAAAAAAAAATACTGACACTTTGTTAAACCACAAACTATGTAGGCTCACAAACTAGACAGAAATAGAATCATTCAATTTTGCCGTTTTAAGTTATATTTTATTTCATCAAAATGTTTACAATACTTGTTTCAGCTGCCTTTTACGTACAATATACTGTTACAAATGACGTATACTCTCATCGAAATCATACATTACTTTAAAAAAAAACTCACTAGAAAATTTACACTATCACACAAAATATACTGGAAGTTATAGAATAATACCACAATTTTTGCACAGTATCTTTAAAGTAATGCTAAAACTAATTACTCACATAACGTAACGTAAATCAGTCGTGGATTAGTTTTATTTTGGACCCATTAACCAACTTATTTTATATTTAGCTAGCGTACAGTACAATATTACTATAAGATCTCAGCACATTCGGGACGGCAGGTTCTTAAGAAAATATGTTTACAGTACTTCATCTTGAGATTAGATTCAACAGGATTGTTTATATTAGAAATAAATGGAAAAGTATTAATACCTTAACGTTCAGTTTATCATAACCGAACGACAGTTGAATAAATAATAGGGATCAGATCACATTTGTCATATTCTTGACTATAAATACACAGAGATTCTATCTAAAATACATGAAAAATAAAACAGAAAACAAAATTTATTTTCCTTCCAACCTCATTTTATCAGTATATTTATTTTATATATATATATTTATATCAGTTCAGCAGGTAAATATTACGCATAAAATAGTTTTCAAGTTGAGCGTAAAATTTCTTCTGAAGCGTACTAGGAAATATACATAAGGTCTTGGAAAAGCCCAAATTGTCTGTGAATTACCTGAATCTTTAACTTTAGGCCAGGAAGACTTTCATACATACATTATGTAATTAATATTGCATGTGGAAAATATTTGGCAACATCAAGAAATTACTATTTCATTATTATAATAAATCTATTAATACAAAGAGAGAAAATGAATAACATTAATCATGGTCAGTAAATTTCTTTATGGAAACTTCTGCGAATTCAGTGATTATCAAAAATCACTGAATTGTGTACAATGTTCGAACGTACGTGGAATGATAAAACGATACACTATGAACAGACAGTTTTTGTGCATTATTGCAAAATGAACGTTCGTATTCAGTCTTGTTAAGCCATATAAAACGCACTCTTTTACAAAGTGGCACAGTTAAAGCTATTAGTTTAGTTGCCTCCAAGTAAAACGCAGTATTTTTCATAGCTTACATTAGAAACAAATTTGTATTTCGAGAATAGGTTATTTTTATTATAAGTACATCACTGTGCTGAAGCTAACGTACAGTATGAGTGGGTAAATCCAGAAAATATATTCTATGTTGAAGGAACCTTTCTCCTGTGAGTTCGTATTGAAGAACTGTTAGTACCTAAGTCAATTCGTTACGTGGAATGTTTAATAAAGAACCTGTATCTGTTTTGGTTCTTATTAGCAGCAAGGAGAATCAATGTATATAAAAGGGTATCCTGTCTTTAAATGTGTTAATTTTTTTTAGTGTAGGCAAGCCCTAGTCCTCTTCTTTTGTATAGCTGATGTTCACGGATCTGTCCTTTAGAAAGGAATAAAAATCACCTCAAAAGATACACGTTTATCATTGTTCTAAAACCAATTTTGTGCCCTCTAATGAAATTGTTTGTCTCCTTCCCTTGTTTTACATATGATCGAAATGAAAATTGTCATCAGTTTCGTATGGGAAAGATTTCATCTTGCGTTATGTAACTACTAAATGATAGCAACTACTGTACCTTTCAAATTAGGCAGTACAATGTACGCTTCTTCATAATATTGTAGGAAAATACATTAATAATTTCCTTGGAATACATGTGATATTCAGTATTGACTTTAATTAAAGCTTGTGGAATGTTAGGCTGTGGAAATTACAGGATTTTCCAATTATAAATGAAAGACAAAGTTGAAACACGACTCAGATATATTAAAGTTGGTTTCTTTTTTTCTACCTTTGACAAAATAGTCATTATAGGCCTACATGGTAGATATAAAGTGTTATTACACTGAGCAAATAGATTTAGGTGGGGGAAAAACTTTAAAAATAATCTCTTATGTCGTGTATAAAGTTTGATCATAAATTTTCACAGCAACGTTCAGAAGCAATGAAAAAATGCCGTAAGCTAGTACAGGGACATGATCAAATAATTAGAACTTCAATTGAATACAAGAATCTTCACCTTTACACATGACTATGTTTTAAAATATGCAAATTTGTTTTCTTTCTCCAGTGCTTATTTGGTGTATGCAAGTTTTCACTAACCATACAATAAAACCTTAATACTACTTTACTTAAAAGTTCTTGTTATTTTAAAACTGTCAGCTAGAAGGAATTCAAAAACACTGTGTACAAAGATACTGCAATAGTAAATGTTGTCAAAATGTAAAATATTATAAAAGATAATTGCTTTTAGCTAAATGTGGTTAATTTAAAAACAAAACAAAAATACACTTTATGGAAGATATAACAACTTGAACACTTTTAAATGCAGTTCAATCGAAGGCACTTTTCAACACGGTGTGTGCATTGTTAACATTTCTTCACCCCATTCTCCTGTTTCGGTTTCTTCTGGTCTGCAGCATGGACAGATACATTTTTCATGGCAACAATACTTCTTTAGCAGAAACACAACTCTTCTCTGACACACACAAATGTAAAGAATAACTGGAGCTTGAAGCGCATTCAGTGCTATGTGCAGGTAAATAAGTATACTGTACTTCAACCATGAAAGTAAAAGGAACAGCCATGCTATGCCCATCATCAAGAATAACTTCATAAACATCTCGAAACTAAAAAGAAAAAGAAAAGTTCAAATTAAATTTTCTTATTGTATGTACCGGATTGGATAACTATATATTTGAATTTATTTTAAGGCCTTCAGGCAAATATGGCTCAGGCCGTATGGATGATGATGGAATAAAGAAAGTGGGAGGAAACGGGAGTACCCCGAGAAAACCCACACACACGGTGTTTATCCACCACAAAGCCCACATGGCATGAGCAGGGATCGATCCGACGACCCCTAGCACCAGAGGTGAGCACTCTACCAACTGAGCCACCATGGCCCGTGGATAAACTATATATATATTTTCTTCGATTAAATAGGCTACTTATGCAGAAACAGCATCAAGGAAATTTAAAGATGAACAGTGCTTGTAAACTTAAAATATAATTTGGAAAGAAAAGTAATCTATGAAGGCAAAGTACAAGAAAATATGCTTATTCGAGGATAATCACTGTACTTTTTTAATATTGTGTTACTTTGTTAATCCAAAAACATGTTTTTGCAAACAGGCCTTCCATTACATATATCTTTTATTTATATTTCACCAGCGAATCTTTGTCTTTTAATCAGACAGACTGTGAATCGTTTAGAATAATTTGTTCAAATTTAATATCTAAGCCAAGAATGAATTGGTTACTCTACAGAACCTTACAGCCAAAATGTTTGACCTTTATAGCGAAAAAGTGCACTTAATTGAGTCAACATTCGCTTAAACAGTGATTTGGCGAATTACACTGTGTGATTTGTAGGCCAGGAATATTTCTACAGTTGAAATTGGACTGTAATTTTACTCATCATTGTAGTGAAATATTATTCGGCAAATGAAGCTAAACAATCCATACGCTTAAAATACCTTAAAGGCTATTTATTGCGTGGTCAGCCGAATAGTCAAGTCTACGTTAGTTATGACGAGTTATTTTAGAAGTAACTGATTCACTTTTACTCAGAATGCCAACTATTCCACTTTTTCCTTGTCAAATAGACCATCATATAAATTCCAGAGTTTTAACACTACAAGGAAAGCTATTCATTTTTTTTTATTATTTTTTTAAATAAAAAAACGAAAACTTTTGGTGTTGCACGGCTTTTGTCGCACCAAGAAGCTAAGCACACTAAAATGTCCTACAGTTTGCCAGAAATACATGTATTGAGGTAATATGTGTAAAATCATACGGCAAACTGTTATCGAATTTCGATATGTTGTGTCGGCTGAAGACTGTCCACTAATTTTCTCTCTGAAGGTATGAGTTAATTGACCCACGTAAGATCCGTCACAAACCATTCTATGGATTTTGACCAAATTCAGCCAGTAAAAATGGATCAAAGATAATTGGGCGCCAATAAATTTGTGACTTTTTTAATGACTTCAATCCATAAAGATTGAAAAAAAAAAAAAAACCTCTAAAAGCATCCATGACCGACACAGAATTCAAACCCGAAGTTCTCTGAATCGTATACAGGAGCTTAGTGCCCCAGATGACTGATGCACCGCGTCCGCTTCAGTTAGTTTATCCTCGGACAAAGTCATTAATGTATATAAATTATTTGCCATACTTTTGACTGGTTAATTTGAGTCACGCCAGTATTAGCCGATGACTTCAGGTCTCTCAGCATTGAATTCCAGAAAAACAACAAAGGTTTAAAACTCGCTAACATTTTCTCTGATAGACCAACCAAGAGGTAAAGCACATTTTATTTACCCCTATTCACCGTAAACATCACTTTGTACTTCATAATAATAGTGTGTTCTTATGAAAAATCGGTGGTGGGTGTACGAATAATGGCGTCATCAGTATGGGCACCACGCTATATTGCAGCACTAAATTCAAACAGACCTAGTTCCCCAACGGCACATCGCAAAACACTTATTCTTTCTTTAAATTATTCATAGTAGAGTGGAGATTTTGCTGTATTACACTTTTCTACGTCAGTATGGATAATCTGAAGCACCAAGTGTCGTATACGGTAAATCAGGGTTAAATAAAAGTGCAATAGTTACTATATCTACCAATATCTCTTGGTCTATTACACGTTCAGTATCATGTAGCTTATATTTTATAATCATCTTACACAATAAGCAGAAAGTCAAAATATGTTAACACCTTTTATTTTCTGCTGATTATTCTATATCCTATTGCATTAAACATACAAGAACCCAAATAGATTACAAATTAAAGGACGCACGTTGAATATGAAGTTATTGTAAGCCCCCTTTTATGCATAGCGTTTTGTTACTCATGGCAAGAAGGCAGACTGCAACGCGTTTTCCTTTGTACTTTTTTATGCACGTACCGGATGTCGCTGGAGTAGGTGGGAAGTGTTGCCAGTGCGTTTTTTGCATGCGATAGGAAACACTCTGACCAACTGGACTTAAAGTTTAATGTTTATATACGGTTTATTTATATACCCATTGTTTACGATTTTTTGCTGCTCGCGTTCTCTAGAACACGACGGCCTGTTTTTCAGAACGCGTGGTGCAGAGAAAACGTCGACGAAGGCACACGGAAACCCTACTCGCAGGCGCACCCTATTGAGGCTTACAGAAACAAAAAATTCGGAAAAGTTGACAAGAGTTGAACTCTTACCGATTGATGCAAAGAACCAAGGCTATATCTACTTTCTTCTATAAGTCAAAGGCGCCAGCGTGTATTCATGAAGAAAATGCGCTAAGGCGCTCTAGTTTTCAATTTTTTGAAGTCTATGAATGAATACAAAAATGCTATATGAGGTATGGAATAGTTCTGAAGCCAGAGATTAAATTGATCCTTTATATTATATTTAGCAAGTGAATATTACATACCTGAATTTTAGCTTCTGATGAATTCTCCCGTAGCTTGCTATCCTTGTAATAGCTTGTCCAGTTGTTAAATAGAAAAATATATTGACTAGTACCGTGAACGCAATTGGGGTGAAGAAAACAGCAATACCTAACCAGCCTGCAAAGAATAATATTTCTGTAAATATACACAATGATTAATGTGTGTTTTTAAACAGTGTAAATTTCCCGAAGTTTCAAGGAAAGTAATTTTCTAGACAAAAAATTAATAACACATAAATCAAGTAAAGTATGAAAATACCCTACTAGTTATGATGTCACTTATTTATTTTACACGTGGGTTGCACTCTGTCATTACGGAGATTTGGAGCAGAACCTTCTGTTTTTTTTATTTCTTTTCACTTATTGTTCAGCTGATTCTATTTGATCATCATTTTTCCCCTTTCTCTTTTATATCGGAGAAAATCAATATAACAGAGTCTCTCCGGTTTAAATGCTAAAAGGTAGAGACGGCCGATGACATGGCGTCGACTTGCCAGGAAGCTGTGAAAGGAGCTAGTTTGAATTCAGAATATCAGTGGATGGGGCTGCAGTTAACTGGAAGTTTGTGCCTTATCTAGAACACATTGATGGAAGTGAATAAAAAGAAGCAAATATTCGAAAATGCTTACTCGCGAGTAGTATTCCCTCGCTTATCAGGCGAATAAAAGTATGCTTTTACTCAAGAGTATTTTCTTGCGTCAATTGAGAATTTACATACAAGTTACACTCGTAGATATTTTAATCACGCACAATACAATATCCTTTCTTGCTTTTATTCACTCTTATTTAAGTAATTACTTCTAAGTTCCGAGCATTCTCTTATCACAGATGCATTTACTTTCTAAGCACATACACCTTTTTTCTTCACTTAGTCCCAAGTATTTACTTAAAAATTAGGCAAATATAAGCATCTACTCGTTTTAATCACTTCACTGATTGTCACAAGTGACGAGCCAAACAGCACAGAATTTCAGAGTGTGGACTTCATACTATTCATGGTACAAATAGTACAAACTTCAAGACTGCGTTCCAAGCATGTGACTGCTTTTGAGGACCCCGTACAATTTTAGAAAAATGTACAACATTATAGCGGTTAGTGAGTTTCTCCTGAAATCGTGCCCAATTAGATGGGTACAAAATACCAAGGTAGTGGAAAGCGATTTACATTGAACCATACGTTAACATGTTAATTATTCCAATCAAATAGCTCATTACTTCCCTTTCTTCTCATTACTTCCCTTTCTTTATGAGCATCTTGCAAAGCTTGTAAGGTGTATTTGGCCAGATTAATGACAAAAAAAATTCCCTTCGTGACACAACAACTGCTGCAGACTTATGTAAGTTGAAACTGGTTGACAACAAAGTTCTTTTGCGTGCCGCAGAAATTAACTTTGGATTTTATACTCGCTATGAGAAGTAAGAACATGTCTTATCGACAAACACTACAATTTCGTGTTGTAGGAGAATTCTCACAATTTGTGTGAAAATATTCTGAATAAGTCTCCATTGAAGTTAAAGCTTGTGTGTGGTGCAGCCTGTCTCTCATAGTCAGTACTACAAAATGAATTGAAGTTGCAGCAGTAGAAATATTTGTCAAGGAAAAACACGTAACAAGCCCAGTTGGTGCTGCGACAGAAATGGAGGGACTAAAGAAGAGAAAAATACTAGAGCAGTCTTCAAAAGACTTGACAGAGGTGGAACCGAAAATGATTTTATTGAAAGAAAAACTGACGTACTTATTTTCTTGCATGAATTGGTTCAGTTATGCGTATAATGTGGCTCACTGTTTTGTGTTATAAATAATTGAGTTACTGTCAGTGAAGAGAGGGTTCTGTTAATTTATATAACAGTTGTAACATTACTCGAATATTTTAAAAAGCTTTTATAATAGTGTGCTGGATGGCTATAAGAGAAAGGAGGTCACTGTGAGTTAGCGTGTGTTTAGCAAACTGTAATTATATGCTAATGATAGTGTTTGTTCTTGTTTATTCTATAGAACATGAAAGTGAAATATATGGGCTTCATAGGATGCACGATACGATCCACAAGTACTGCTACCACACGCACGCATACGTGTAAATATATGCCATTCAGGGGCTCTGTTTCAAAGCATACCGTCATGCAGTAAGTTTAAGTCTCACTCCAGGGTCTGAAAAAATATTCTACTGAATCCGACACTCACAACTCCGGACTCAGCTAGATTCGTAAAAACAAATCTGATTTTAAAATAGCGTCGCTTCTCTAGGCTTTATATTATGCAATCCCTTTGGATACAGTTTCGGTTTAGTCTGTAACAATAGACTCTCAGGCTACAATGATCAGACCTGAGCTGCTAAAGGATCTATCCGTAAGAAAAAATCTTAAGAGTCAATCTAAAATTTTGTTGGTCAACCGGAAGTCGAACCTTTTCTTTTGTCCTTAATAATAGGCTTCGATCCAATACCTGAATTGTGGGTGAAGATTGTTCGAGGGTCTACCTGAGAGAAATGGATTAGTACAATCAATCAAAATTTTTGTAGATCTACTAGAGCTGTTCGTTTTTTGGATTAGAAAAATAAGTTTTACCGACCGTTGGCCGTTACAGCACTAAATCACGCATTGTTCTGTGTGTCTGTAGTAACAGATTCTTAGCTGATACCGGACAAGTATAAACGGTCCTGGGATTGAATTATTTAATCCAAAAGATCTGTAGGCCAATCAGAAGGGTAAATTTTTCTCACCTGAACGAGTCCGTCTAACTTGACTTGTAACTTCAAATTTTGTGTCTTATATTATATTTCTGCAGAAACTGTTCTTTTTCAGAAAAGGATATCTTAACAGTCCACGGCATAATTTTATGTATGTTTTGTTACTGATATATTTCGGATAAAAGTATGGAAGTATCATACTGAAAATATAAAGGTATTTTTGCTAACTGTAGGCGAACTCCTCCCATAATCTGTATCTTCCTCTATTAAAAACGAAACATGTATGCGTAATCACTTATGCGCATGATAGTTGATGCCATTTTTAATTTAAGTTCAAACTTCCGAAAGTATCTGAGGATGTGACGTCAACAACTAAAACATAAGAGAAATTCTGAATGTATTTTTGTCCTGAAGAACAAAATGCGAATAATAATAATAAACTCACCAAACGTTTGTCAATACTCAACTTGGATCAAATACACATATCTGAAGTACTTTATTTACGTGTTATATGTATTTCAAGCCAAATACATTATTTTATATTTAAATGTAACTCTTAATTTCACTATACTTTTCTCATAATTTATATTAATTAAATGCTTAAATTAAACGTTTCACCGGGCCTGACGCGAAATTCTGTAATGCAGCTATCGTAAACCTAAAATGGAATAATGGTGAAGGACCACAGTCGTGGCAAGTGGTATCGCATGCTTGTGAGGACTTAATAGTGATTCGGATCTTAAGTCTCATCTTTAGAATCAACGTGCCTAATTATGACGAAAACCACAATTGAAATACCCTTTATTAAAAAAATTAAGTCTCTAATGAAAATGTATAGAAATGAATGTAATTCCTTACATAACTTTAGTTTCGTAAGATGAATCGAAGTGAAACTATATGTTTAATAGAATACACAACCCATATTGGAAATGAGCTTGCTTGCTTACTCTATGGCTTACGGAACTCCGCCGCAGTAACAAACGTTCTCCATAGGATTCTATCCTGAGCAAGATCAATCCAGTTTTCATCACAAACACCTACTTCTCGAAGATCCCTTTTAATATTATCCTCCAAACGTCGTCTCGGTCTTTCTAACGGTCTCCTTCCATCCGGCTTACCAACCAAATTGAATATAATCTTCGTTTTCTCCCATCCGAGCTACATGGCCTGCCCACCTTAGTCGTTGCGATTTCATTATTCTTACAACATCGGGTGAGTCGTGAAGTTCTTCATTATGCAATCTTCTCCATTCCCCCAGTCATCTCGTCGCGTTTCCGCCCGCATATCTCTCAATACCTTATTTTCAAACACCCATAGGCCTAATTAATGTTGATCTGCTAGAGTCGTACTCCAACTTTCGCAACTATAAAGTATTACCGGCAGAATAACCGTTCTGTACATCGTAACGTTCCCTTGGAGGTAGAACAATAATAGTACACGGGAATTGGATTTTAGCCCTTCATCTTTTATTATAAAATGTGTACACTTTACTAAAACGACCGTCCGGGGATGGACGAACAAAGTTGTGTGTTGCGATATCTAAGATTTTAATTTCCTGGTTATCCAAGTGATATGCTAGGATCTTAGAAGGAAAACTCTAACCCCGTCGCAGGTTGATAGTTGAGTTTTCAAGAAGTCTAACCCCAGTACAGGTCAGACAAATGGAATATATGGGAAGTCCAATCCCAGTGCAGACTGGACTTAACGGAAGTCAGATCTATCCCGTTGCAGGTAGAACTTGGTTGTGGTTAGGGAGTTCCTACCCCGTTGCAGGTAGGAGAGGAGGCTGTAGTGATCACTCCCATTGCAGAGTGATGTTCAGCCGTTGTTCCTTTTATTTCCATTCTTCGGCTTCTGGTGTAGATAGCGTTGTTGTCTATGACGTTGATTATCTTTTTCGGATCGCCTGATTTCTTCGGCATCGTCTGCACTTTGTTGGTAAACATCTTATGTATTACACATCACTATAGTACACACGCCACGTGCTTCGCTCATTACAATATTTACAATTTCAACTTTCTTGACATTAATCGCGAGGTTGAGTTTCTGAACAGAGCAGAAAAATGTTTTGCCCAATTCTAAGCGACTTCTTATTTCCTCAGTAACCTAGTTTTTGCTTGTTACATATGTTCGCAAGTATTTAAATTTGTGTGAGCTTGCTTTAATTATTGTTATTTTAAAATTCAGCTTAGATCGATGTAAATAAAGATCCAAAGAGAACGAAGTTTCGAATAAACACGATACGTATCTTCCATGTACATTCCAAATGAACATACAGAGGGTGTCTCAAAGGCCCGTGTTCACCAAATAACTTAAATTATTTTAACGTGCATTTTGCGATTTAGGTTGGATATAAAACTTCTATAATTGTACGTGGGCCCTAAGGATATAACAGTTCTATAATTGTACGTAGGCCCTAAATTCCTCGAAGACACTGATGAGAAATTTCTATCCCAAATTATATTTCACGTCATTATATCCAAATAATTTAAGTTGCGCCTGTACTTGTCTCTTATATGCCTTTGAAATTTAAAGGAAATCACAAGCTGACACTGGTCCAGCAATGGAAATAACTAGCCTGGTTTCCCTCAGTTGCGTCAGGCAAACTGTGGGATAGTATCTTCAATAAGGCTCAGGACAGATTACTTCCCAAATTCTACCCTTTTGTTGTCATTGTTAGATATACAGTACAAAATAGCCGTTGTGTGAGTAAGATATAGTACAAGTAACTGAACATCCAATGAAAAGTCAATCAGTTTGTTCATCGATTATTTTGGTTCACTTCTATAAAGTATTTTTAATATAGTCAATTCCTTTCTGGACACTGAACATTCACGAAAGCTGTTCAATAATCATGTAATACACTTTTCTACGGCTACAAGGAAATGTTACAAAAAGTCGGACATTAATTCTTTAATTCTACAAATTTTGAAAGGATACCCGCCATGTTCAGCAATTCCAAATTAAATTAAGCATATAATAAATAATAACCACTGGCGTAACAGGCCGATAGGCCCTGAACCTGCCCTAACACCATCTGTCCGTGTTTGGTGGAACTGCGTCCATCTGAGTAACGGCTGTGTGGTCAGCACTACGCGTACCTAACCACGAACAGGCGTAGCAGGGACTTTCTAGACCGTGTGTGGCCGTCACGTCTTTATTCACGTGATTCCCCAATTTGCCCCACGACGCTGGGTGGACGCCGAAAAGTGGGACTCCAGCCGGGAACTGAATTCGGGACCACACGGACATGAGTCCAACGCTCTAACCATTAGACTGTAGAAAATTAAGCATATAGATTATATAAATATTGTTTCGCTTACCTACTGTATGTTGGCCCATATGCCAGTTAGATACTCGTGCATCTGTGTCCAGCATGAAGTGAGCAAAAAGTGCTATCGCACCCATTGTTAGCGTTGAACCCCACGCGTACATAGAATAATAACAATATCTTCTTTGGTCTGTGGCTCTCAGGAAAACATTACGAGAACTAGAAGAGAAACAAATAGGTAAATGTAACATTATGTACTTATGCACTAATATAATAAAGACTGGTAAAGCATTATGTGGACGTTCTTGAAACTATACAGGCTCAACAAAAAGTAAAGGAAACTAGTGGGTGGAGGGAGGTCAGTATACAGAATGTCAAAACTTTCGTTTTCGAGAATATCGACCTTAAAATTGGGAAATAAAAGTTTAGGTTAAAGTTTTGATTCAATTATATCGATTGAAAAGGATTAACCCAGTTACTAGGATAAGGATTTCCGAACTGTTCAAGTGTTAAAAGTTAGTTCCAGGCACTTAATTACATGCTAAAGGAAGTCTGTTCAGTCAAAATTTAGGACATGTTACAGAAGAAATAAACGTTTAATTATGCTTTATATTAGCAATATACATGTTCGTCTTACGACTTAATACATGAGCTTTTATGAGTATAACTATAGTCCAAAATCATTCGAAACGAAACACACATGTTCGAGCAACACCCATTCTGCCGATTTTAAGGCGTGAATTTGTAATTTAATTCGTTAATCGCTTATTATATGGATTGTAAAATTGTGACAGTCATTTTGAGTTCTGGAAATTAAAAAAAAGGTCACTTCCTGCTCCTTAATGAAAAATAAAACTAGTTTTCCGACAGTTGCTATTCTTAAAAAGTTGAGAATTCCCTGATGGAATAATTCACTCTGTCTTATGTGCTACGCTGAATGCCAAGCGTCAACATACTCATACACTTTCACAGCCGGAAGTTAAATGAATTCGTTCATGCAATTCTTAACACGAGAAATTATTATTAAAAATATTCTCGTATTAAATAGTTTAGTCTGCATATTAAAATTTTACCTTCCCATGTATATTTAAAAGCATTTAGGATTGACTAATAGTTATTAAAGATATATCAGTGTCTGTATCAGCATATGATTCATAGTCATGAAATTTATAAATACAGGGTAATCCTGAATGATGCACAATAAAAAAGTCACTTAAACAACTTCATACTTACGCGCGAAACTATTACTTAAAATTAACTCTGTACTTGGCGCTTGGAAATGCCGCCAAATTGAAATCTGAAATTACGATCACTTCACTTGAACAGTTTCAGAACCATTATAGGTTCCTTTGTCAGGAGCATTAAGACCTAAGTTTTAATTAAGAAATATAGCAAGAAATTAAAGTTAATAGAAAAGATAGATAAAGAAGAAATAAAGACGCAGATTATCACTTCAAAACACGGAATTTATCTTACCATTACTATTGCTCAATGCATTGCGTTCTGTGTAAACATAAACTGTATACAGATATAAATAGGCACACAATACGATAATGATTGAATGGAGTGTGTGAGCATTGATCACGTTTATTCGTAATTCTCGAATTATTGCTTCGAATCCTGCCATTCTGAATGAACTTCATCAGCATTTCATCTCCGTTCCATGAGATAAAATGCTGATGTAATAATTTGATGATGAAGCAAATTCACCTTTTTTCATGCTTAATAAAATTTTACAATTAAATATAGTGCGGTCAGTTGATTTAATTAGTTCTTGCTAGTAATACATTGAACAGAGAGACTGCCAATTTCTCAAATGTACCTGGTTTCTTAGAGGTGGTGTTTTATAAATCCAAATCAAGATATAGTACAGAAAGGAAACGTACCGAAATGCTTTCCATACGTAGTATCCCATACTGTTCAGCCAGAAAAATGCTGCCAGTAGACTCATGTACATCGTGACATCTGAAAAATGGTTGTTATTAGTTAACGACCTCACACAAGAACAATATGAAATCTTAATGAAAATAAAACATTCAATGAGATGGAAAAGAAACTTAAAACCTAAAATTGGTATTTTTCGTGCTTTCGTCGCGTTTGGCAAGAATTATTATTTGCTCTCTAATACAGATAAAAAACGAAATATGTCAGTACATCTATGTTGTCACGGAAAAACGGGTTCATTTTTAAAGGAGAAGCAATGGAAACTTCATAATCTTATGCAGATTCGTAAAAAATACAATTTTGAATTCCTGCATCTTGTATTCACTGGATTAGGACTCAGTTCGCTATCACTGGTTTTCCATATTTCTTTCCTGATAAAATATCAACGAAGACTAATCTGAAGGTGTCAATTTTAGCAAATTTTGACTTTACCCGCTTTTTCGTGGCTCCGCTGATATATTGATGGCATTATGCATTAATATATATATATATATATCAACACAGGCACACACAATAAAAATCAGACCATTAGAAACAACGTACAAGACTCTATCAGACCAGTCTTCTTATTTAAAATACTAGATAAGTTAGATAGTAGGAACAAAGAGAGAAGAAAATGCAAAGGGTTAATGGATATAAGTGAATTCAATTCCACGGATAGTCTTATGAACGAATGGAGGGAAAACCGGGTTTTCATCCAGAATTTTACGCTTACAGAATTATCGCTTCCACTATCAGATAAATCTACAGGCTTCTCGAAGTGTTTGCGGAAGTGTTACAGACTGCCCCCAAAATTATGCAACCCATTCTTTCATAGCATGCAATTATTAAACCAGAGCGCATAGCCCTGTATTTTGGGAAATTTTTAAGACATTAACCAACGAAACATCATTCAGGTACGGCTGTAAAAGGTATTAACAGAGTCGCTTTTTTATACAATATGTGTATATTCCTGTTGAAAACCTATTAACAGGTTGCAATATTTCTCGGTGTCACTGGAAAGTCTGTATGGCTGTTTATCTAACATGAGAAACAATTTTTCATAAATGCAAGGAAGCTAAACACACCTAATTTCTTTACATAATTATTCCAAGGACTTAGTTTAGAAGTCACGCTCCATGAAGAACATATGTTTTAATCAATGAGGTTTCTATAGACTTCGTTTAAGAATCAAAGAAGAAGAACAACTCCCTATCTAAATGCTTACATGCTTTTTGCTAGGTTATTAATAGTGTAGGTCCGGAAATGTAGTTTCGTTCAATAGAATGGACTCTGGCAACTGCTGGGGTTTATAGTTCTGACATCTCAGGCTTTTAAGATAACTATGCCACACACATTTGTGAAAATAGCTCATTAAAATCTTAGAAAAGAATTAAAATATTGATACGCCTAACAATGAATCTTGAGACAACAGAATAGCACATTTTTACCAAGAGATCTAACTTCTACTAGCTTTCAGTGGTAACGAAAGTGTCGTAGCTTTACTTCTGTACTTCAATAAAGATATTTCATGCGCATACACACAACGTTGAAGAATTTGCCCAGTCTTCGGGTGTTGTTTTTACAATATTCCTGAGTTAATAAGATATGTGACATTACACACCACTTCAAAAGTGTACAAATCCCAATATATTAACTCCAGTTTATACATATGTGAGCCAGTTCGTAATACTGCAGTTTAACTACTTCTACCAGAGAGCACTGGAAACGTCTCAAAATGCTAAGTGTTACGTTCCTATAGACATGAAAGGAACTAAAATACATGCAAAATACCAAAATGAGGAGTAATGTAGCTTTAAATAATTCCTAGGTGCAGAAAACCCTGTATCTTACACATACACAAGGAATATGGGTATGCATAGGGAGGGTCAGCTGTCTTAACCCTTGTATAAAAATAAGTTGGTATGATTAATTACCTAGCTAAGGTATGGACTTGCACAGCCAGCTCTGACTTGACGTTGTCATTGTATCTACATTAGGTCTACTTTCGTAATATACTGTCCAATGTATTTCATTATTTTAGGTGCGCAAAGTGTATATCTTATTCAAAATTATGATAGGGAGGGGGATATGACTGCAAGGATACATATTTATATTACCATCTACATTGTGTCCTTTCACACACATCTTGCCTAACCTTATTTCAACTACATTGCACACTATATAAGGGAAACAGTAGATATTAGATTACATCGTAATTGTCACATTACATATTTTTTTTTTCACTTTTTGGTATCTTTTATGCCTATAGGAACGCAAAACTTAGCATTTTGAGGCATTTCCAGAGCCCTATGGCAGAAGTAGCTAAACTGCAGTATTATTTGCCTTTAAAACTTTGTTTTATATCTTTATACCTGTAATAGTTGTTATGCCATCATGTATGTTAATTTCTGCATCAAGTAATAACATGAATATGTTCTCTTTGTCTTGTAATCAATAAAAAATACAGCCGAATAGGCAAGCAGTAGAAACGCTGCCATAGACTGAAAAATAGGACAGTTTTTATTTGGAGAACACATCGGAGATGCCATGAAAAATCGTACGATCCGCACTTTACACGATCAAAGAATGTAAACGATGAGATTGTATTTGAGGGATCGTACGAGAAATGGTATCGTCTAAAGTGACCTTTACCTACCTGTCTACCCCACTTCGTCATTTTCAGCAAAAAAGAACAGAATTGTAAATATCCGGAAAAATTCGACGACTACACCTGGAAACCCTGAAATGAAAAGTGCGAGTTCTGATTGTCAGTTGTTCATTGATCTTCGATTTGACCCTGGATTTTTGGGTGTAGTCAAGTTGTCAATTTTTTTTCAACATTTGAAACTTTATTTTTCTTTGCATCTCCTAGTGTCATTCCCCACCAACAGTGTTGCCAGAGTCCATTCTAATATTTAAAAAAAAATACATTTTCAGAGTATTACTAATACTCCTGTACAAAGCATGTAAGGTTTTAGATAGGGAGTTACTTTTTAATGTTCGATGGGAAGCCATGCAAACTCTCTAGTGACAGCGAGAAATGTTGCAACCAATTAAATAAGTGTGTTTTGCGCAGGAATATACACAGTTTGAAAAAAAAAAAACTATTCCAGCAACATTTTTTTTTACACCTCTACCTACCTGAATAACAATAGAGGTTTCGTTTTGTTGCTAAATGTGTTAAACATTTCTCAATATACAGGACTACATTTCAGTGCAAGAGCGATATCTATTTTTAGTGTAATAATTACGTGCTATGAAAAAGCGGGTTGCGTAACTTTTGGAACACCCGGTATATTCAGAATATTTGTGAAAATATCCCTTCCTGAATGTCCACAGTGCTATTCTGGTTATCGAGCTTGTCTTCAAGGAAGAAGCAGGGTGATCACTGATCAGACGTCCGGATTTCGACTGACATTTTTCAACATTTGGTGAGCGCCCGGTCGTCTCTCATTTTGGTGATAATACAGAAAAAAAAACTTTCATAGGAAAACAAAGTAATACTTGAAATTTTAAAAAAGCGAACATATCCTATTCTGTTTTACATATTTTACGACAAAAATAAAGGTTTTGTATAGTGTGCTTGAATTCAAATTATTTATGGCCTTTACGCATGTATGGCTCAAACCGGAATAGGGTAGGGGAAAGGATCGGCCAGAGCACCATCCCTTTTGAGTTACCTGGCGTGACTATGTAAATCGTCAGTCGGGATGGTCGGCCGCTGGTATCGAACCCAGAACCTCCCGAACACAAAGCGAATGGTCTACCAACTGAGGCTCCGGTCGTTTGTTATGTACAGTCTCTGTTGTTCATAGAAGTAAACATTTCGCAAGCCTGCTTCATCCTTTTGAAATTAATAATTATCATAGTTCATTTCCATTTTTACACTTTTTTTTAGTTCACAGTTGTTCGTGGTGTCCTCAAATCTTGCAGTGTTAATTTAACTCATTTCCCGACATCATACAATGATGAAATTTTACATAGCGATGTAAGTCGGGTAACAATACAATATTCCATTGTTACTTTAATACATTTCTATATATTTCTCGTATTTATATATTTTAAAAGCATATTTTAATGATTTTTGTTTTAATATGGGCTTCTTTATCCTAAAAGAAATACTAGCCTGCAACGATCTGTCGTTTCAGTGGATGTAGAACACTCTAGGATTTAAGTTATAGTGATATGACGTTAATTAAAAGTGGTCCAGAATTAATGGGATTTAGAAACATTGTGAACTTTAGATTTTGATTTTATTAGATGCTCTTTTGTTTAAACAATAAGTGCACTATTTACATTGTTTCAAAAATATAGTGTTCCTATATTGTCGTATTCAGTTGAATGGAAGATACTAATAGGTTTGGGAAAATACGAAGTACTTGAGTAGCAGTACTCTGGTGGTGGTTAATCTGGGAATACTACTTCAGATGAGTATCTGGTTTAATTATATGCATGTGATATTAACAAATAAATATGTGTGGATATATGGGAAATTGAGCTCCTGCGTAGCCTAGTCGGTAGCGCGCTCGACTTCAGTGCGAGCGGTCCCGGGTTCGATTCCCGGTGGGGGCTCAAAAATTTCGGTGTTGACCCAGCATCGTGAGGACAATTGGGGAGCTGCTGTGAATAAAATAGTGGCGAACCCGTCTGGTCAGCGTGGGAGCAGTAGACCAACTCCTCCCTTCGGGGAGAGGCCTCATCCGCTAGTGGATTGAATATGGCTGTGATTTATTTATATGGGAAATTGTGCATCGACACTCAATACTAAAAGCTCCCTGAGATTTATGTTTGCTTTTCTACGAACTTCTAAATAAAGTCTATTTATCTCTTGAATCAATGTTAATATTGATCATTAATAGGAGCCTATTACTAATTATTGGTTGGGGAAACTAATCAACAAATCTGGATATTATTCAGCAGATATCCTAATATTAAGTTGTTTTGTTCTACTCGGCTAACTTGCATTTTAAGGACTACAAACTCCTAAAGTATATATTTATTTTACTGCATGAGTCACAAAGCATTAGCTTGAGAAAAAGTATCCGAACACCAAAATAGCTATAAAAAATAATAATAATAATAATTAAAAGAACTTTTTAAAGACACACTTTTCATAAACAATTCGTACTAAAAAGTAAAAATAAATAAAATAAAAAAAAATGTTTATATATAAAAATGAATGTCGCTATGTTCCCGCATCAATCCAAAACGGCTGAACAGATCGTAATGATTGGATAATGTTCCAGTTTGTGAAGTTATATTTTTGTTAACCGGAAGTGACTGTCGCGAAGGGATGAATAAAAACAGTGATTTCGTTGTTACAACAATGCAATAAATATATATTGTTTCCATGTTCAAGTTAAAACAACGATCATACATAAATTACTTTATATATATTTTTTTTTAAATTTAAATATGGATTGTTGTAAATAAAAATATGTAAATTTAATGTTTTAAAGCATTATAGTAGTATTTGGTAGAAGTATTAGTAGTAGTAGAGATGGTGGTGATAGTAACAGCTACAACATATCTGCACCATGGGGGGCGCCTGGTCAGGATGGTCAGCTGTATGACTCGAACCTCTGTCTCTTCATATCCTAATTTCGAGTCGCACTGGTGCGATATGTTGTTTCTCGGTTATAAATATCGGTCATTAAACGAAAATCTCTGCTTTAAAGTTTCGTAGGAAAGGATGCTGGAAAGAGTCACCAACATTCTCTCCCTATCCCGGCTTGAGGGTTCGAACCTGCGTTGGGGGGGGATAGGGGAAGAGGTGCTTTCTCTTTCCTTTTTTTTTAGGGCGCCGTACAATCCAGGGGGTTGCAACAATATATATTACAATAACAAAGGTGGAAGAAAGACACCGTTATACATACGAGTTGAACATTAGTAATTTCCAATAACAGCCATATTCAACGTAGGCCTTTTTTGCCTTTGGGGCTACCGGGAGTTCTGGTTCTAGAGATCTTAACATTCTTATTGGGCCTACCCCAAATAAGATCTTATTCTCGATGGTCCGGCACGTATCCAGAAATTAGTTCTGGCAGTGGTCAACGGGCTTTTGGGGTGTACCAGGTATCTGGATATACAATTACATGTATAATTATACCAATTCTGCATACAATTCTGGCTTGAAAAGGCAGCCCCCCCCCTCCCTGAGTACGTCCGTGCGATCTACCTGCATTGGAGAGGATCCGGAATCCAGTTTAAAGTTCCGTCCTTCAAGGACGTAGGTTTAAATTCTGCTGAATGCCATTGTCAAATTCCCAGTGTTTTTCTTAGTTTCAGTAAGATAATGCCGGGCTAGTACCTAGACAAAGGCCTCGGGCGTGACTTTCCAGTTATTACCACCATACATGAAACGGGCTTCCGAAAAAATAAATTAATTATATGGGCAGGTTAAGCACTACGGCTTAACACTAAGGATGGCTAAAAAATTGGGATTTATCGAAATTGATTTGGAATATGGATGTGGCCATCCTTACTTAACACCCTTCCCGAAACAAGCATCTAATAATGAAGTGCCATATTTAGGAATTTTTTTTATCAATCTTGTTTTCTTTTTTTTTTTTAGAAAAAAAAAAACTTGCAAGGACAAAAATTTCCTACATGAGGATGATGATTCATTACAGAGAAATCCAGGGCAATTGCCTCTCCCACTCTGCCCTGCTGTTAATTCTCGCGTACACAAATGGACACTAGCTATAGATACAATTAATAAAACTACACTAAAAAGCGACAAATTACCTGCTGCAAGAAAACTAATATGTTCACTGAACACATTGAAGATTTTCACCAATGAGGCGCAGTAACTAACAATAAGGCAGAGACAAAGAGTAATAATAATGCTGCCTATGAGATCACGAAGTTGAGGCACTACAAAATAAATTACAGCAGTCATTAACAAACAAATTATTCCTATAGCATGACACACGGGATTCACAACTTTCGTTATAATGAAATCAGCATCATGCCAGTTTGTAGTTATCTGCTGAACACAAACTAACGCATATTTTGATTTTTTGGCACCATTGTAGATATCATGTTCGAATTGAACCGTATCCAAACAATAATAATCAGGATCGTAATCATAGTGCTCGGAACTAAACTTGCCGTGCACAACATGTCGCAACTGGCCCGACCTTAGTAGTAACAATTCATCTTCTGAACCATGGTAGTGAAAAATAGGCCAACGATCTTGTGGTCCACAATCCGGCATACCATACACAAATGTAATATTAATTCTGCTGTGGTCTGTTTTCCCTTGTTCATCGACAAAATGAGGTGACCACTCCGTGGAGTTGTCATAACTGCAGTGGGGAAGGGTGTCTTTGGTTTCCACCATAGTTTCGTTTGCGAAACAGCATTTTCTCACAATCACAGCAACGTCGTCACCGTTGGAAACACTATCAAATCCAGCGGCATTCACAGAAAACACAGAAAGTATCAACAAACACAGCCAAAACATTGTGCGAAGTCCATGCTTTTCACCTTTCGCAGGCAACGAGTTGTTATAAACGGTTTACCTCAGCACGAATGCACTCACACACCTAGCACCTCACCTCAAGGTCACCAAAAGAGACAAGTATTTCAATAGCATTGTCTGCTCGTGTTTGATGACTTGCCCTGGACGAGTTGTTTCGCCTCTTTGTGTGATTGCTCCAGTCCGGAAGTAAGTAAATGAATGGAGCGAATTATGAGCAGAAAAGTAGAATCGCTTCTTGATTTTTATTTTTATTTTTTACTGTGTCGTTACTGCGACCGTTGATTTGAATATATGCCTAAAGGTATTTAAGAGACACGTTGGAACTTCAAAACTTGTTCTGTTGGCTCAAAGTTTACTTCACGGTTTCACGTTGCTGAAACTTTCGCTTGTTTTTGTTTCGTGCCGTGCGCGTTCCAGCGTTGCTACCTATAGAGCAGAAAAAAAGCCAGGAGTAGGATGTCGAGTTAGGAGGAGGAAGAGTATTGTGTCCAAGTTTCAAGAAAGCATGGTCAAGGGTAATTTAATATTATGTAAGTAAATAGATGTTCGAGGTCAACGAGAAAATAAGGAGAGAGAGAGAGAAAAAAGGAAATGAACTAGAAGACGATAATATAGAAGGTTGAAGGTCGTTACCGTTACTGCGAACAATTTTATTCTTTCTTTTATCCTGTCAGTTGTGTGAAGTTCCGATTACGTAACTAACGGCACTATAGACCCGGCCAATGGAACACTAAAGATTTGGGGGAGGCGGAAGTAGAGATCCTGCCAGGATTTTCAATTTGCGGGTTGCGAGTAGAGTTTACAGAGTTTCTATCGATTTTTAAATGTAAAAATTTCCAAGCTGTGTGTGCTTGAGAATTTGGGAGTACACCCCTTCGGTTGGAGGGGGGTCTGGAAGTACATTAAAAAATAATAATAAAAACACTTTTAAAGATATACTTTTCTTAAACAATTCATTAAAAAGTAAAAAAATAAATATATTTTTTTGTTTATGCATAACGTGACGCGCCAATTCAAGAATTATAAAGTGACTGTATCTGAGAGAGCGCCCCATGCTTTTCTTTTTAGTGATGCATAAACAAAATTTACTATTTAGTATTTTTTACTATTTAGTACGAATTGTTTAAGAAAAGTGTCTTTAAAAAGTTCTCTTTTTTTCAGTTATTTCTGTATTCGGAAACATTTTCTCAAGCTAAATATTTTGTAACCCAAATCTTAAAGTGTTCTGCAACCAGGCAAACCTATACGAGTTGCAGGCTAGTATTTATTGTAGGATAAAGAAGTCCATATTAAAATATATAAATATATGAATATAACAATGGAATATTGTATTGTAACCCGACTTACGACATTGTGCAAAATTTCATCATTCTATGACGTCGGGAAATGAGCTAAATGAAGGTAACAACATTTGAGGACACCACGAACCATTGTGAACTAACAAGTAAGAAAAGAATGTAAAAACAGAAGGCTAACTGTTTTTAAATGCTTACCCTCCCACAATACCTAACATTCTTTCAGGAGTAGACAGGGTAAGAATTGGGAACGGTCCAAGTAAGTGGCTGCCGGTGAGGGCTTGGGCGGCTTACAAAATACATTTGTATTGGGGCAAGAATTTTTTTTACAACACAATGGTAGATAAATATTATCTTCTCGTCCAGGATATTGGAAACCCTGTTAAAGCCAGATATGTCACTGCGCATAATGGCCAAATAAATGGGAGGGCTGCAGCAACGTGGAAGTTGTCCGAGAGAGGAATATCTGAGTGGTTTGAGCGAGAAGTCTCTCGCTCTACCTTCGACATGGAACACTTAATAATAATAATAATAATATGAATTTTATTGTCGTGTAAGCACAAGCCATAGACAACGTCACACATACATATAAATTCAATACCAATGACAAATATCATTACATTCATAAAATTCGTTAATTGAATAAAAAGGATTAGATACCAGTCGTCCATACAATTTATTTTTAAATACCTTCATGGGAAGAACTCTTAATCTTTGAGGTAGTTTATTGAATAACACTATAAAAGGTAATACGGTCAAATAACTCGTGAGTTGGGATTGAGAACAGAAATGCGCAGCGTGTGTGCCGTAGCACCCACCCACCCACTAGGTCCAGATTTTTTTTTTTTTTTTTTTTAAATATCTGTAGGTATAGAGCAATACTGGCAAATCATATTATCAAGAAAATGGCAGCTAATTTTCCGTATTGCAGGAATAAAACTTGGGCCTGGGGTTTGTACTAACTTCTGGTATTGGGTATTGAAAATAAGTGTTGTTTTTAACATTGGATTTTATGTGCGGCAGGAGACCAGCAGGGATAGATGGATGCCCCTTCTGAGTTCTCAGGTCTGCTGCATACCGGAACGGAGCGGGGGTAGGTCCCTATCTAACCGTGCCCCGACGAATGACATCCTGCACACGCCCATTCTTGAAAGGGTGATACGTAATAAAATGAGGAGGGCATATCGTTCCAACTATAGGCCTTCCTAGTGGTTTACATTGTGAACACGCTAAGGGTAGAATGAGACAACACATTTCAGTGGGGGAGGCAGGAGGGGGTAATTTGGTAGAACCTTCTGAGGTAGATGGAGATCCACCGCCGCTCTGTCATGAGAATATTTGCTACGATGCTTCATATTCATTCACTATGAACATGATCCATCAAGTAGATGGTAACTCCCCCCCCCCCCAAAAAAAAAAAGTGAAAGCAGCAAATAATCGATTATCAATCTTTGTCCGTATAATTGACAAGCACGTTCTCACCGAGGTTTATTTATAGACCTAACTAGTAAATTTTTACTAGACGATATGCTAAAGACAGCGTTTCGAGTCAGGCTCAAGATTCTTCCAGGAGTTTTAATTCAATACAAAAATTTGACTGAAATTTAACACTAGCTTCCGTAGTGTTATGTTAACACAAAAATTCAAAAGATATATTTCCGCCAGAAACTAAATTATCCTGCCAGAGAAGGGGGGAATTCCCATCAAACGCCCTGCATCATTACTCCCCTCCTCAAACTCGCTGTGTGTAGGATATCTAATTGTGAGGGGAGGATGGAAGTGCAAATTCCTGTCGTTCAATAAACACACAAATATGATTATAAGCCCTCTGATTGGTCAAATGGTTAGCACGCCCGCTTTCTGTGTGCGTGCTCACGGGTCCATTGAACGGAGTGGTTCGGCGCCCACTGTACTAAAAACTGTAGGTCCTTAGAAGCTCACCAGCTCGCTTAGGGTGTTAGTAACAGTTCACTCACAAAAGTATGATCCTAACTCTAGCATTGGATAAAAGAAGCGTTAACATCTAGGAAATCTACTTTGACATGCAAAATGAAAATATCTTTTCAGAATTACGTCGTATGTGAATTTAATTAAGAATTCTATTTAGTCATTCGGATCTGCAAGTTATACTTGATAATGATAAGTGAAGAAATATTTTCCGAGATTGAATGGAACCAATATATTTTTAGCCAGTTGTTCTCAGATTTTAAAAACCAGAATTGAAAAATGACTATAGTCGGAGTTGTGTCTTGTCAGTATTCATCATAGACTCTTCGCAGTTCCGTCAAATTCAGGCCCGCAATTTTGGTGGCTCGCGCTTCGAAGAGACCGATAGTTTCGAAAATTTAACCGGAACTTCGAAGTTTTATCAAAGTATTATTAAATTAAAGTTACTTTTTTACATTATTTTCATTAGTTCGCAGTGGTTCGTGGTTTCCTCCGATCTTACAACGTTAATTTAACTCATTTTCTGACGTCATACAATGATGAAATTTTGCACAGCGACGTAAGTCGGGCTTCTTTATGGACTACTTTCTCCTAAAATAAATACTAGCCTGCAAAGATGTTGGGTTTTGACTCCTTGTAGAACACTTTAGGATTTGGGTCACAAAACATTAGCTTGAGATAAGGTGTCCGAACACCGAAATAACAATAATAATAATAATATTAACAACTTTTTTAAATACATACTTTTCTTAAACAATTCATGCTAAGAAGTAAAAAATAATTTTGTTTATGTATGACTAAAAAGAAAAGCATGCGGCGCGCTTCCATATACAGTCACTTTATAATTCCTTCAATTGGCGCTCCCCATGCATTTCTTTTTAGTCATACTTACTTACTTACCCTATCTATGGCGTAGGGAACACACAAGTTTTTCGCCGCAGTAACAGACGTTCTCCAAACGTACTGGATATTGTTTAGCTTTTTTTGTTCCTTTTGATGGGGTCATATGCTTTCTTCAAGTCTATGAATAACTGGTGAACATCCCCATTTCTTCTCCAAGATTTGAAGTGTATGCCCGAACAAACGTCTAAGTGACATTTTCAGATAAAAACAACACGAGTACACTGTTATATATAACAGGAAAAATATGAGACATAAAATATTCATACTTTGCACGAAGACATGTAAGACTAAAAGTCCACTTTTGTGCAAAGTATAAATAAATAAAAATGCACTCGTGATTTTTTTAAAAATTTGAAAATGTCACTTAGACGTTTGTTCGCGCATACGCTTCATTTGTCTCAAGACGAAAATCTGGTCCAACGTGCATCTATTTCTTCTAAATCCGTATTGTTGATCTCCAATTATTTCATCTACATGTTCGCTTAGGCGAGTTAGCAGAATATTACGCAGTACTTTGTAACATGTTGGGATTAATGAGATTCCTTGGTCCGATTACAGTCCGATTTATCGCCATAAACCGGAACTATTATTGAGGTTTTTCTATTCCTTTGGAAACTCCTCCTGTCACCATATAGCACTTATCAATTTATGGAGTTCCTTTATTAGTGCGCTTTAATTAATTCGGCTTGAATATTGTCTTTTTAGTCATGCATAAACCTAATTATTTTTTAGTTTGATTTTTTTAAGAAAAGTATGTCTTAAAAAGTATTTTTATTATTCTTTTGCATGCTTTTCTTAGTTCACAATGATTCGTGGTATCCTGAAATCTCGCAACGTTAACTCATTTTCTGATGTTATAGAATGATAAAATTTTGCACAGCGACGTAAGTCAATACAATATTCCATTGTTACTTTCATAAATTTCTATATATTTTAAAAGCATATTTTAGTATTTTTTTAAATATGGACTTCTTTATCCTAAAATAAACACTAGCCCACAACGACTGGTTGCAGAACACTTTAGGATTTGAGTCACAGAACATTAGCTTAAGAAAAAGTATCCGAACACTAAAATATTTTTAAAAAAAATATGTTAAAGACATACTTTTCTTAAACAATTCGCACTAAAAAGTAAAAATAATGTTGTTTATAATAAAAAGAAAAGTATGGGGCGCCCTCTCATATACAATCATTTTATAAATTCTTGGATTGGCGTGCCCCATGCTTTTCTTTTTAGTCATACATAAACAAAATTATTTTTACTGTCGGTGCGAATTGTTTAAGGAGGGTCTGTGTCTTTAAAAAGTTTTTTTTTTTCGAGTTATTTCGGTTATCGGATACTTCTTCTCAAGCTAATATTTTGTTACCCAAATCCTAAAGTGTTCTGCAACCAGTCAAAACGCCAAATCGTTGCAGGCTAGTATTTATTTTAGGATAAAGAAGTCCATATTAAATACATGAAAGTAACAATGGTGGTGTCACACGAATTACGTCGCTGTGCAAATTTGCATCATTGTATGACGTTGGGAGTTAACGTTGCTAGATTTGAGGACACCACGAACCATTGTGAATTAAAGAAAAGTATGTAAAAAATAATTTTGTTTATGCATGACTGAAAAGAAAAGCATGAAGCGCGCTAATTCAAGAATTTATAAAGTGACTGTATTTTGAGTCATATTAAGTCATGCTTTACTTTTTAGTCATGCATATACAAAATTATTTTTAACTTTTTTAATACGAATTGTTTATAAAAAGTGTTTTTTAATTATGCTTCTGACCGCTTCTTTATTACTCCACATTGGTCCTTTTATTCTACAGACACAATTTATTAATTTTTACATATTATTTAATTCATTCTATTTAAAGAGAAACAATTTGCTTTCATAAGTGAATATTTCTATAAAGCGATATAATGCATTTGACTGAAGGTATACACAAACAATAAACGGGGTCTAACAGAAATTCGATTGACACATTTTCCAGATGAATTCTTGATACGAAAACAAGAAAAAAAAAATGTCATCATTAGTCAAATTCCGCTTCATTACCGGGATAGTGGGATTACAAATTAGAGACCAATATCAAATTCTTACCAATGTAAATATAATGAATATGTGCCCATTCAGACGAACCACTCAGTGGACCCACCGAGTCTTCTGAAGTCAACGAGAAATGCATGAGTTTAATTTGCGAGCTTTCACACGAACCACTGAGTGGATCCACTGTAGCAAACATCCGTAGATCTCCGCAACCGGTGGCTGCAACAAATGGCTTTCGAACCTTTCACATTGTGTGCACTCAGTCGCACCAGAAGCAACGCTGGGTGGTAGATTTGCGAGCTAGGATTGAGGGATAAGAGAACAAGCAGAAGTCCTTCCTTGACAGGATAAAGGAAAACTGCAGAAGCGGCGAATCTTTGACGAAGTGCACTGAGTGGAATCGGTGAAAGTCGATCCACGGAGTTACTTTTTCCAGCAGGTGTATCCACAGAGTTACCTGTCTGGATGGACACTATTTCTCGTTATATTATTACAAAAATTTTGAGCAAAATTACGTTTTTGAAGTTAGTTTTAGGTAGATGTTGGAAGTTAAAAATGGTGTCTTTGTGTTGATAGTGTTGCCACTCGTATATAAAGTTTTTTTTTTTTTTTTTTTTTAATGGCACTAGGACGGTTTATTGAATATTGTGTATTGCATATGAATCACAGATTGAATTATTGCATATTGCGAATAATAATATACCATGTTGAATATTGAAAGTGTTCATTTTGTATATTTCACTTTATATCCTGGCGTTCGTTTCGTTTTAAACTGTAAAATCTTGAGAAACCTCAATCAGGGTGGCTAACAGTGGGGATCAGATCCACATGCCTGTCAGTTTCAGGTTCAAAGTCTGCGACGTTTAGTCACTGTAATACGGAGTGAGGTGAAGGATCTCACTGGAGTTCGAAATTTAAGACTGATGAAGAGTATCGCTGCAGTGAATAGAGTGTTTTTTTTATATATTTATTTTATAATAGATACTTGACGTCTGTTAATGATCGTGCTCCGTGAGATTTTATATGGAAACATACACGAAGTTAAGAAATGTTATGTATAGAAGAACTTGAAAGTGAAAGATAGCCGAGAAAAAGTTAAATACACTATACTAGAAGCCACGTGCCATCACTACAGCTGTTACTGTAGGAAACGCATACATGTAAACAGATTGTCTCTATTGGTGAGGTAGAGATAACAGATATGTTGATAAGGAACAGAAAAGTAAATGCTGAAAAGTGGCACATTACATGCTGCATAGTAACAATAGATACTCGACACTAGAAATACAGTTGTGAGGGAGACGGATAATCATAAGTGTAAATAGTCGTTATCACCTTTGAATGGTAATTTCTGTTCGAATTCATGTGGTGGAAGAAGATAGGAATGGCGCACTTCTCACACGTTGTACATTTGTACAAATACCTTTTATTCTTCTCATCGTGATTTCAATCAATTTTTTTTTGCTGCCAAAATAAATGCAAAAACCAAACTTGCATTTGAGTTTTTTTTTGTACACATGGCTAATGCTTGTGTGGTACCTTAAAACAATGCCCTGGCCCAATTCCTTCCCACATCCCTCTTCCTTCATATCTCTTGTAAATTGGACGAAGTCATATAAGTTGACTCACAAGGAAGGGGCGCGGACTGGGAATTTTAGTTCGTTAGCAGACTTTCGTGTGGTAGAACTTTACCCTTCAGGCAGGCCCGTAGCCAGGATTTCGTTAAGGGAGGGGCACAGATAAACTCTTTCTCTCTCTGTCTCATATACATATGACCTTTCTTAATCGAGTAGTTAACCGAGCATTTTGCACTTGGTATGCATGGTTCCGGGGTAACGAGAATCAAGATTTTCGGTGTTTAGGCAATTTAAGAGCTACTTACAAAAATAATTAACGAATTCCAGTCCAGAATGCTAGAAAATAACGGCTGAGTAACTACTGTTATTGTAATAATAATAATCTATATTTGATTTTACGTTCAGTAAGAACTCGTTTTTATTCACACAAAAAATACTCTCTGAAGGAACTTTTCTAACAGAATAACCTGAATAGACAATTTTAATAGCCTGCTGCATGATTCTTCGGGGATTAAAACATGTTGTGATGAACTAAGAAAAATATTGAATTATATTTAATATTTGTACATACCTGACCAATATTTTTACATTAAAAATTCTATGATATTCTCCATACGAAAGCTTTGCTTTTATATACCAAAGGTAAAATAAAATAATGGCTGAGCAAAGCACTACAATTTATTTAAAAAAATTAAAATTAAAATTGTAGTGTAAAAATTGTAAAAAATTAAAAATTAAAATTTAATTCTAGTTTCTATTTTTCTGTCAGTGAAAGCTGATTTCTGGTTATTTACTTTGCAAAAGAACAGAAAGATCATAGATGTTCGTAAGGTGATAAAAATTTTGATTGTCTTTGAAGCCTAAGATAGTAATTGAATGCCTATTCTATAGACCAGGGGTCCTCAAGCCCCGAACCAGAAAGCTACCTGACAAATATGAAATATGCCCTGAAATACCAAAATAGAATGAAAGTTGTCTGATAAAATTCCGTGGTCAGACAGTAAAACTACCCGTAAACGTAAACGAATAATGCAAACGTTAACTAACCTTCTTGGCATCTAGGCCATGAAGGGCTGTGAACTACTCTAAAATTTACTTTTTATTTTTAATATCAAAATGTTAAGTAGCAATATGAGATTTGTTTGGAATGTTTCTGGGGTGACAGCTTCACAGGTTTAGGCTTTAGACCTAAAGTGTTCAATTTGAGTGACCGGTAAACTCTTTCTGTGATAATTTACTTTCTGTGTTACGGTATATTTCTTCTTTTGACAAGAACGGATCCTAGCAATAGCTTCGGACGCGGCAATTATGCCCGGACACCCACTTAAAAGAGAGAGAGAAGGATAGAACAGAATAGAATAGTTGTATTGGGTATATCGGAGGTTACAAAACTAGTGATACATCATACACTGTATCTTTTGATTACCTTGTTCTACATTTTCTCTACTTGTTCTTCTTTTTACAGGCTTTTTATTAACTTTGTAATCATCTCTGGTACAAATTAAATTTTGCAACGTTAATTTAACTCATTTCCCTACGTCATACAATGATGAAATTTTGCACAGCGACGTAAGTCGGGTGGCAATACAACATTCTATTATTGTTACTTTCATATATTTCTATATATGTATATATTTTAAAAACATATTTTAATATTTTGTAATTACAGACGCGGCTAAATCCTAAAATAAATACTATCCTGCATCGCGGCTGGGTTTGGCTGGTTGCAGAACTCTTTAGGATTTGGGCCACAAAATATTAGCTGGAGCAAAAGTATGAACATCGAAATAACGCGAAAAGAATAATAAATAAAATAAATTAAAAAAGGATTTTAAAAATAACTAAAAAAGGATTTTAAAAAAACGCGCCTTTTTAAGCAAAGAAAATTGGACTAAAAAGTAAAAAAATAATAAATTTATTAATCGGTAAATAAAAGCGTGGGTGCTCTTTTCCGATTCATAAAGTTATTATTTTTTTCTCTTTATTCCATTTTTCTTTGCTTAAAAAAGCATGTCTTTTTAAAAATCCTTTTTTAAATAATTTTTTGTTCTAAAGATTATTCACAATTTGATTGTTTCGTAATCTGTCTTCTAGTGGAGCAAATGGCGACTGTTAAGAAATAACCTATGTACTTTTTCTTTTCCAATTTTTTAATTACATTTAGGCCTATGTGTTAACTGTCATCTATAATTGCCTGACCTTTGAAACAAACATTGCGCTCTTTCCGTAAAAAAGTAATGAGGGCAAGGAGTGGGCCCGACGACGACGACGTATCTAAGGTGTTACGTAAATTTTGATCCATTTTATCTCACAACTGGTCGATAAACTTTATTTTATATGGGCGAGTCTAGTAACTGTTGACTTCGGCCCGTCACGATTATCCGTCACGTTCGAGTTAATCGACACCTATGCCTTTTCCGGGACTTGAACCCGGGACCTTCAGTCGTTGGCCTAACGCCTTAGACCGCACGGCTACCCGGTCGACTTAACTGGCCGAATAGTGCGCCCTAGTATATTAATACCTGAAGGGTAAACTACTACCACACGAAGTATGCTCACAAGGTAAAATTTCCAGACCGTTCCCTCTCCTTGTCAGATCAACAAATCAAATCTAATCCGCTCTTTAAAGCTATGTAACTCCGCTGTAGAAAGCGTAACATATTAACTAGTAAGCTGAATCAATAAATTCGTTGTGTTCTTGTAATACTGAAGTGCTTTCGTACTATTCTTAGGGTTCATCTTTCAAGCATAAGGCCTCCTCCTTTGTTCTTGGAACCTGCATTGCCTCCTTATTTTGGGGAACAGTCCCCGAAATAACACTTTCGTCCCCACTGTTTTTCTGACCCTGATTTTCAGAAAATGTAAAATAACAATAATAATCCCTCAACCCGCGGGAAATATTTTGCCAACACGGAGTTCCACGAAAAAAAACACGAACCTGATCACTACCGGACACCAGATCTTAAAGACAATAATGTTCTCCTCAATATCCTAAACATGGTTTGTGCCTTCCGGGAAACAATATCCTTTAGAATGATTCTCACATGAACTACATATAGGTGGAGGATTTGATTTTTTGATTTTATTTATTTTCATTCTGATGACCAGATTCCATGCACAAGCATGGAAAAGTCACAAACGAAAATCAAGTTATTCAGGAAATGTTAGTGGTAAAAACAAGTGCTCCCGAAAAGCGCATGAAAAAAATAGGACTTTAACTTATTGCACTTAGGACCACCCTATGAATAACGAACATATACCTAATACCGTACTACTTTTAAACTTCGACTTTTTTTTTTTCAAATTCTTGATACTTGGACTGCTACTGCTCAATATGGAGCGACAGGATTGATCCTACTTTGACTCAATATTCTCAAATTGACATTTTCTACTAGTCTTTTATAACCTTTAATATCATACCAAAAACCCTGCGATTATTATTATTTACGATACTATGATGAAAAGTCATTAACACTTTTGAAAAACACTGTTCCTTAGTTCTTTCTTTGAACTGAGTACTTGTTACTTGTACTCATCTATTTATTCCCCCTTTTTTTGGTGATTGTCTGTTGTTTACTTCGATTTCTGTGGTTTTGATTCAATTTCTGTTCCTTTCGCTTGGATCCTTTGAACTCCTATACCGATTTTTTCCACGTTCCTTTAACTTCTCCTTTATTTCACGGAGTGTTTCGTCTTACTTTTCATGGAAAATGCTGAATATACAGTATACTATATACTTCAGCCGAGACACCAATTCTTTTTGATTTTGGGGATGTTAAAATCTCGTATAATTATTAAGATATACGCCCTTACCAATTAGTTCTGTGTATATTTACACATTTGACCGGCTGAATGAGCTTGTAAATGTCATCAAATTCCATAAGTATAATAATAATAATATTGATCAGGTTTTGTTTCTGTTGAAACATTGACCTTTCTCACTAGCGCAAGATATGATGAGACGTGCGAGCACAATACAAGCGATTTTCGTGAGACATTTTTCATGCATACTAGTGGGAAAAATAATTATTTTGTTACTCTGTTCTAGTTTACTGTGGTGACTCTCTAAATTTCAGCTTCGTAATTTATGGGTTGTATTGTTCGTGCAAAAACAAGACCTTTATTTCTACGTCTGTTTCCCAGGCGATTATCACGCAAGTAGAGAACTGTATCATTTCACATACAGGTACAGTGTTTTCCCTCTACATTGTTATTGTATAGTATATATAAAAGATTTCTAGTAACGTAAGGCACCATCAAAAATATTTGTTGTAGTTGTGGAAAAAATGGATTACATAATTGAAGAGTATGATTTCAAAACTAGCTGTCCATTTTTCCGCGTTTTTTTTATTTTTTTATTTTTTTACGTAGACTTGTACTACAGGCACTAGTTTTTACTTTATAACTGTCGGTGATTCCAAAACTTGTTTTGTGCCGTCTTATAAACCGTGAGTTTGTATGTAATATCTGAGAACTCTCCAGGTTTGCTACATTATTTCTGCTATTTCGTGTTTGAAAATGGACTGAGTGAGTTTTTGGAATCATACTCTTCAAGTGCAAGTGCAAGGACATGTTCAGGCAAAAGGTCCAAGGGGTCCACCGTCCAAAATTCCAATTTCTATGAAGAAAAAAAAAAAAAGCATAATTTTAGGTATATGTATCTACGGGTGTACCGTGACATGCGGTCTAAAGAAACATTGCAAAATGTGTTAAACATTTTAACGAAAACCTAAAAAGTCTACCAGAGAGCGTCCCAGGAGCTAGGAATAATATGCACAACAGTCATCAGAGAATTCTCAGAAAGATCTAAAGTGTTTCCAACAGACGACTACTACCTTGGATCTCGAAAACTCCTACAACGTACGAAAAGTTCCTGAATACGTGCTTGTGCACATACGGTGTTAAGTAATGACACTAATGATAGTTACGGAACTAATGGCGTACACGAAACACACGGAGGCTCTAAACATATATACGGAATTTAATGCTGTATTATTCCTGAACATAAAGGCAGAGCTGAAACCGGGTCACATAGTGACGGTGACCCTGTCTTGGTCGGAGTGACCTGACTGATCCGGTCTTGACCCAAAAGAACAGATCGACTTTGTGATCCGGCGACCCGCTGATCGAATATTGACTAATGCCTCAAACTAGACGTCTACCTCAGTTGGCGATTATTTGCACACCCCTGGGAGTATTTGGGGGGGGGGAGATGGAACTATTTCCATATGTTATTACTATTATTAGGAACTTTCCGTGCTCTGTGAGTAAACTCCCCTGTTTCGGTCACGCCCTGAAAGAAACCCTGTTCAAACGCAGCAGTGTATAATACGGTAAAAACAAAAAATATGACCTTCCTTTCGGATTGAAATCGGGTCTCGTGATCGAAATAGGGTGACCGGTTCAGGCCGGGTCTTGAGCAACCCTGTCCAAAACTTGAGCCGAATAACCTGATTGACCCCGTGCCCCGTTTCAGCTGTGCATAAAGGTATATCAATCTTATCTAAATGATACTAAAATTTTACATCTTGTGTCATTTATAGTGCACATTCAGTGTTTGTCCTTAGCATCTAGGATCTTTCGCAGTGTTACCTCAAATTTGTCACCATTCGTGGAGGACGCATTGTTGGAAACATTTGAGATCTCCTCTAACAATTCGCTGAAGTTTTTTTTTTCGGTCTTTGTTAAAATGTTTCTCGAATTTTAAATGTTTCTTTCAGTCCTTGCCCTTGAGGATCTTCCGTCGTGAGAAAGATCAACTTGAAAGTAGGATAATATTTTAATTCTTGGGAACAGTAATTAAAAACGGAAATACTGTTAGGGGGGGGGGGGGGGGGGCATTTTCCGGTGTTACTTACGGTGTGTCATCTAGGATAGTTTTATTAGGGCCATTATTACGTCACAACTTCGTCCATCGTCATTAAGTCTGAAACTACTGACTGTAGAACACGGAAATTAATTCATCCCCTCAAGTACAGCTACTAATAATAGATAAAAACAGAAACCACAGCAGAACATATTGAGAATTTCGACTGTTGTATTTGGGGAAACAGTCGTACAGGGATTGCGTGTAATGGGCTACAGTAGAGTCCAACCTAAAATTGTAAATAGGAAGTGCGTTAAAGTAGTATTTTGTTGGAAACATTACTTAATTCTAACTAATTATTTAGGGAAAACATTTTGATCCCAGCCATTTCGAAGCTACCGTAGATCATATTGTTGAAATTCAAGTTAGCTAGTGGGGTGATGATAAAAGCAACGTTTCAATGCTTATATATCTTGTATGTGAAAACCAAACTTTACTACAGTGGTGGAATTTATGCGCAACTTCGCCTCCCTTCCTCCAATATTTTTTTTATGAAAATGCAATCAGAAGACTGCCCAGCCACTGAGAAAGTGTGTAGCTGTAAATGCAGTGTTCGAAATGTGAGAAAAACAGAGATGGCATGTTTTCTTAATATTTCTCTAAACATAGGGTAGGGGTAGGGGTGGAACAGAGACGGTATGGCATACCGTCTCACTTTGAGCACTGTAACTATGTAGAAAACTGATACAAGAATACTTTCGAAATAAATTTAAGAATATTCCAAAACTCGCTCAGTCCTTTTTTAAATTTAATTATTATTTTTCTTTGTTAGGGTGTGAACTTTTACTATCAGTGATTCCAAAACTTTTGTGTCGTGTTATAAATCTCTAATTTGTATGTGATATCCGGGAACTCGCTACATTATTAATGCTATTTCTGATAATGTTTGAAAATGGACTGAGCGAGTTTTGGAATCATACTCTTCAATTGAGTAATAAATTAGTTTTTAAAAAATCAGGTTCATTTCTTAATAATAACCACAGGCGTTAAAGACCGATAAGTCCTGAGTCTGCCCCAACGCCATCTGTCCGCGGTTGGTGGAACTGCGTTCACCTGAGTGACGGCAGTGTGGTCAGCATTGCGCGCCACTTGACCACGAACAGGCGTATTATGGTCTTTATTCGCGTGACTCTCCAGTTTGCTTCACGACGCTGGGTGGACGCTGAAAAGTGGGGTTCCATCTTGGAATTGAACCCGATACCACGCGGACATGAGTCCAACGCTCTAACCACTAGACTATGGAACCCCTTCATATTTGAGTTATGATCGTAAAATGAACAAGTTTTAGAGAATTTCGTGTTCCTTTAGGTTCGTTCAAGTATTACGTAAACATTCAAGGGGGAAGGGTTCTCAGAGCAATGCTTACGTAAAATTCGCTTAAAAACATATCCGTGTAGATTTAAAGATTTAGGTCTTCAAAGTAAGGATAAAAAAATTGAGAAACCTTACGTACCTTACGTAGGCACAAAAGGTGTTGTCGGGTATCTGCTTATTTTTGCTTGTAAGCGGAGAAAGAGATCTAAAATGACTAAAAGTGTTCTTAAGTAACAGAGCTGACCTGGCGTGACCCGAACATAGCAGACCCAGTACGAAACCCGACCCGAATGATCCAATTGAACCTGTTTTGGAAACAGTTAAATGGGAATTTCGGTGTCTTATTTTTCGTGCTCTGGGGGTAATATCTCCGATCCTGGTCACCACTGAAAGAAACACTGTTCAAACGCAAGTAAATAATTAAAAACTACTTTGTCCTCCGGGTTACCAGGTCTCAATTGAGTCACTGGGTCAGACCGTGGCCAAAGCCCAGACCTGGTGACCCGGTCCAAAACTTGACCCGGTGCCCCGTTTCGGCTCTGTTACATAATACTTGAATGACCCGTTTCTCCCCAGTGGGAGATAAAGTTTCTTTCGCTGACTCCAAGAGGTCCGGTTTTGTTTCTCATTGGGAATACGGGTGGTTCTGAAAACACTGGCAAACCGCCATCGGTTCAGTTCACTTTTTGCTTAGGAACCCACGAGTTAAAATTTCTGTCTCCAGTCTAGTGTATTTGGAATCCCGAAACGTTCCGGAATTTCCGGAATTGTAATTCAGATTCTGAAATCGGAAAGCCATTTTTGCTGATTCCAGAATGTTGGAATTGCAGAATTGACTTCAGATTTCCGTATATGCTTGACGTTCTTGAAATAACCTGTTTGAGGAGCTAGTGAAAATCGTACAGGGATTGCAACACTAGATGAACTGGGTACGCGCATGTTGTGCGAGACTCTGCCCTCTGGTATCGTTCTGGAGAACTAGCTCAACGGGTTACTTTTAGGTTGCCCTATCGGGTGTGCATTAAATAGAAATAGGAAGACATGGTTAATGTTCAGGAACTAAAATTGAGTGCCTCTCTTTTGTTTCTTTCTTTTCTTTCTTCTGTTAAACAATATTTCCAAGCAAACAGTGTACTTTACCGCTTGTTTAAGCATAACTGAAGAATGTATTATGTCCAGGGCTAGAAAAGAAAATTTTCACGAAACGGAACGCTTTACCCTCGTTTACATGTTATTATCCTTTTCTGTATATGATTACCATGCTGACGAGACAGAACAAAAGAATTTCAGGCATTCACGAACCGGAACGCCGTTCCGGTGTGCTCCGGTCCATTTCGAGCCCTGATTATGTCATATAATATTTTTTCCTCAAACAGCAGACTTCTAATTGTGCTCCTTTGCTCGTTAGAGCCCAGTGTGAAAAATAAATAAAATAAAATAAATTGCATTACAGTTGATGATGGATACAAGTTTCTTGTCGCGCGGATGTTTTCATTCGGAGTTTTGTTTGTATTTTTTTTTCGTCATTCTTCTAAATATATGTCAGAAGGACGTCCTCAATTAAGATCGCGGCGAAACTCTGTTGGTTTCACCCGAATTAACTTTACAACATAATTATGTTGTTTGTGTCGCTATGCTATCTTACAGTTTTGGAACAGTGGCGTAAATAACATTGTGGGAAAGGCGCACGATCTTCAGGGGTGAAGGGAGCGTGGTGGAGTATTATTTTCCGGTTACACCGACGCACAACTGGTTTTGGTAGGGGTGGGCGCAGATGTACTAGTTACGCTACTGGTTTAGAATTTTTTCAAATACAGGGTTTCAAGAAATAAAGTACCACAAAATGTGTAGTGAAGTACACTTGATTCTCTCTAATGAGACGTCATCACAATCCATCATACGTTGTCCGTTTGACTTGGAAGTCATTATTCAGTACGCTGTGCGAGAGTGCAGTAAAAAATACATAGAGCAATTCTTAAACCATTTATTGTATAGCAAAACCTTAACAATGTTCAAAACGACTTAATTTAGAAGCTTGAGTGTTGAATTCAGATGAAGGAAGGGAAAGGTTTAAGCTAATCCATCGGTGCTTGCAAAAGGAAATCATCGGATTAGACAGAGGAGCCAAGTGTAAGAATTAAGAATTATTTTATTTTCCCGGTTACTTTAATCATTCTTTTTGTAGAGGAAATAATATAATGCGTGGATATCTATGGGTGTCGGTATGGGAGCTTTTACAAAAATGAAAGGGTTGCTGAAAGTAAGAAGGAGATAAATTCCATTGAGAAATAAGTTCGCAAAAAGAATGTTTAATATTGAGTGTGCTGTGGTATATAGCAGCAAAATATGGACAATCAAATGAACAATTAAAATAAACAGAATTCTGTATGAAAGAAAGTTGAAGAAAAGATACTAGAAGTAATAATTTCTCTTTGGATTTCTTACTAACTAAAAGTCTAATAATTCGCAATTAGGTGTCTAATATTTCGATCTATTTAAGCCATTTGATTCCACCCCTGTCTTATCTATAAATTATAAACTGTCTTCTTCGAGCTTCATTCATCACCTCAGAAATGTGATACTCTTTCTGTTTCTCTGAAAAGAGTCACAATTCATCACTGGTATACAATTAAACATATAAACATAAACGCTGTTTCTTCTTTCAGAGATCTTGGTGTTGGTATTGACAGGAAGCTAACTTTTTCTGAATAAATTACTCAACGCTTGAGTTGCTTTGAGGAAACTAGGTTTACTTTATCGCTTCACAGAGATTCACTATCAATCTGAAGTTAGCTTGTTTTTCAAGTCCAGTGTTTCACCTGGTATTGAACACTTTTCGCTTTTATGGTCATAAATTTCTTTGCTATAGTTCGAGTCAGGGTACTTGGATGTTCTCCAATGAAGACATAATGAAAATATTGAATATCAAATCACACCGAGCTCGTTGCATCATTGGTGATCTCCTCGTCTTACACAGTAATTGTTAATGTCCACATTTAGTGCGAAACCCTATTGTCGCCAACTTTCGTGTGCTTATTTGACCACGAACAGCCGTAGCTCAGTTGATAGAGCATTGGCTTAGCAATCGGAAGGTCCTTGGAACGATCCCAGTGGTCGTCCATCCTGATTGTTTCCAGAATTTTTCCTCAATCACACAAGGCAAATGCCGGGGTTGTACCCACAGACTAGGCCTGGCCAACTACCTTCCAACATCCTCTCCCCCACCCTTCCTCTCCTGGGTCTAAGATGCCCAAAGGTCATAAATAAATTCAAAGTCAAAACCTATCCGACCTACACGAATTGTAGCTCTCTTTTATGGACACACACCTTTAGCTCAATTAGGTTCAAAGATCACGTATAAACAGAATTACTACGAAGTATAACTGCCTGTCACAGACATTTGATATACCTGCCCGTAAGAACCAGAGCTGAAACGGATCAATCGGGTCAAGTTTTGGACCGGGTCTATGGGTGGGACCTGGCCTGACCTCATGGCCCAAGCTCAGCCGTTACCTGGAGTGCAAAGCGTGGTTGGTCTTTAATTCTTCCCTTAATGTCATTCGGCGTATGAACAGTGTTTATTTTGGGGGGTATCGTGAATAGTAGTTTTATCTCGCAGAGTACCAAGAATACGACGCCGAAAACTTCCTAATAATAGTAAAAAAAAAATATGGAAAAAGTCTTATATCACGTGAAAGAATAAAAATATCCCCGTAGATGTGCAAATAAGTCCCCTCTCGGAAAGGGTACTCTGCAAGACCGGGTCAAGACCAAGTTACCGAGTCAGTCGCGTCAAGTTTCGGACCGGGCTAGCTACCTACATCCGGGTCATCAAAATGACCAGGTTTCATCTGTGCTGAGAATAAACAAATTGTATTTGTAAATATGTGCCATCTTGATGATGTTCTATGTACATCTTGTTATTTATACTTTTCTTTGTTCTAGATTATTTTTCTTAATGTTTCAATGTGAAATGACCGCCATGTGCTGTATTTGAAGCTTATTCGTAAGTAAATAAATAGAAGGGAACTTGGAAAGCGTTGGTTTGTGGTGGTGGAGACACATAAGCTCTAAAATAGACAGATAGAGTAAAAAATAAAATATTGAGAATAGGAGAGTAACAGACTGATAGGAATAATGGGAAAGAGAAAAATATCTTGGTTGGGACATATACATAGGTGGCGACAGAACTTTCTATGTGAGTGGCCCAGATAATATACAGGTAGGCCAATTAACTGTGAATTTCTTTAAATCCTGAGTCCATAATGAAACGCTCAAGTACTTTGCTAAACGTAAGCACTTTTTCCGTCATTTTAGACCTCCTCTGCTCTTGTAAGCAGAAATAAGCAAATTGTGCTTAAATAAGACTTGTCAAGTATCGTAATTTCGTAGTAAGAAAATATTAAATCTTTAAATCTACACTAATATGTTTTCAAATGAACCTTAGCATTGTAAGCATTGTTCGGATCCACCCCTCACCCCATTGTCAGATAAAATAGGCAAAGCTTTTGAACTCCCTAATATTGAAGTACCAGTAATACTTGAGCGACCCCAAGTTGTATTTTATGTTCATTAATAAAACAACATGCATATGTAAAGGATACACAGGCACATGCATATAAATTAGAAAGTGGATAATTTTATTTAAATAAGACCTACGAACTACGGCACTTTGCGAACTTCAAAGAAGCAAGCTCGTATTTAAATTATCAGAAAATATACGAACCAAAATTGAATATGATATTGTAAGGCTGATTCTTCCATTTTCTTGCTCCGAATTGAGCTTCTCCATCACAGTAGTGAAAGGTCACGTGCTTCTCTAGTTCTTTTTCCACAGGCAGCAGAGCGACGCGACGTCACTACTTCTTTCACCACTCATGGTGTTCTTAAGGTAGATTTTTTGTCATAGACAAGAGACACTTTTTTCACTGGAAGTACGTGCCACGGTGATTGACATAGAAATTATCGTTAACTTTATTTATTTACTTACTCAATGGCTTACGGAACTCGCAAGTTCATCGTCGCAGTAACAAACGTTCTCCATAGGATTCTATCCTGGACAAGATCAAGCTAGTTTTCATCCCAAACACCTACTTCTCGAAGATCTCTTCTAATATTGTCCTGCCAAAGTTGTCTCTTTCCAATCAAGATGGAATATAGTCTTCGTTTTTCTCTCATCGGAGCTACATGGCCTGCCCATCTTAGTCGTCACGATTTCATTATTCTTACAATATCGGGTGAGTCGTAGACCCTACAGTCCGTGAAGTTCTTCATTATGCAGTCTCCTCTAATATCCAGTCATCTCGTCCCTTTTCGGCCCGTATATCTTTCTCAAGACCTTATTTTCAAACACGTAATTTATGGTCATCTGCTAGGGTCGTACTTCAACTTTCACAACCGTAAAGTATTACCGACAGAAACTTTCTTAAAATCAATGAATAGCTGAACAGTCCCATTGCATTCCCAGTTCTTTTCAAAAAATTTGGATCAATGCGATAATCTGGTCTATCTATTTATTCTAAAACCACTTAGCTGATCTCCAATTATTTCATCTACGTATACGCTTAGGCGAGTTAACATTATTACAGGAATATTTCAGTCCGCTTTATCGCTTTATATATATATATATATATATATATATATATATATATATATATAAACCGGAACTATTATTGAGATTTTCCATTCCTTTGGAAGCCATTCCATTCCATTTATTAACTTATGCAACTCCTTGATTAGTGCCGTTCCTCCCGCTTTAATTAATTCGGCTGGGATATTGTCTATTCCTGGTGATTTGAAATTTTAAAATTTTTTTATCGACATTTTGAACTCGATCACGCTATGTTTGGGTATCCACGATTCTGGGATATATATTTCAAATTCATTTGTTCGAGATCCCGAAAGTTATCATCTTTCTCCACTGTTGTTGATGATTTTGTGAAGGCTGTATGTGCCTATCCCTATACCCAGATAGCACAAAAACTTCTAGCAAGTTTGTACGAGGCTTGTCATTGGAAGTTTGCACAACGTTTGGCATTGCATTGCTGCAAACTTGCTACAAACTTGTCTTGTCAAAGTTCAAGCCTGTGGTGGAAAAAGATTTCTAATATCTGGAGTGGGGCTCGAACCTATGATCTTTAGTTTGTTTATAGTTGGTTACCCTACCGACTGCTCTATCGCGCCACTCCTAAATACCTTCAATGTTACTAGTCTCCGTATGTTACGAAGACAGTTTCTTAAGTAAATGCTTTGAAATATATGCTGAAATTCTGAACTGTAAAAGTTCATTAATCCTGTTTTAGAGCTATGAGTCCTGCTTCGGGACGATGACATGTTGCGTTTTTGGTCTTTGTATTGTGTATAATGAAAGAAAAGAATAATTATCTAACTTGAATTGTTCAACTTATTTTTGTTAAATGCGTACAATTTTGAAAATTGTGTAAAATGTTGAAGAACGTAAGAGGAAGAAAAGGGGGAAAATATTTATAAATACGAACAAGAAGAAGTGGTTAAACTGAGTTTTTTTTTTGGGGGGGGCGTTGTTCCAGTTAGTAATCCAACAGGAAACATCACTGTCAGTTTATCACTGTAAGGAAAAATCAATGCTAGTCAAAACTTGGTTTAAAATAGCGTGTTATCTGTGGAATTGGCAGACAGTTTGTTTGAGAATTGTCATGGATCCGAACAGTAAAGTACACGTCACTCTTGAGGTGACTCGCTTGTGAAAAATCACGAATCAGACTTCTTCATAGCTCTAACACAAGAACAATATAAGCTTTTCCGGTTTCGAATTAAGTCTACATAAATGCCTTTATTCCAGAAACTGTTTTCGTAACGTAAAACGACTATAAAATGTATTTCGTTCAGCAGAAGAACCCATGGAGCAGAGGTAGAGTGGCGGACAATAAACAAATATTAAGGTCGTAAGTTCGAATCGCACTGCAGACTGAAATATTTTCTTGCTACAGGCTCGATGTTGGTTTACCAACGTTTTTTTAAAAACAAGGTTTGTAGCAAGTTTCCTGCAAGATTATAGCAGGTTTGCAGCCTTGCAATGCCAATATTACTGCAGGTTTGGAGACTTGCAATGCCAATATTGCTGCAAGTTTAATGTGCTATCTGGGTATAGGTAGTAGATCTATATTTTTCCTCCCTCTCTACCTTTGCTTTGAAATCATCCAACACAGTTTTTGTAATATACTTCGGTAATCGGTCAAACAACCTTTCTAGCTCCTAGTAAAATGTACCTTTGTCGTTATCATTAGCCTACTCGGTCGGAGCATAGGCCTTTATTAAAACCGTGTTGCCTCATCGGGTACGTATCGTAACGTACGATGGTCTTTCGTTTACGAACTCTATATTCTGAACCGCCTGAAGGATACTGTTCTTAATTATGAAGGAATCCTGTTCCAAAATTATGATACTGTGTTACCCCGTAGTAGAAAGTGTATTTGCCCTGCCGAATGCTCCCCCCGAACTTCATACACCCTCCATTCCGAAAGAAACCGAACTTTTGAAAACAAATAGTACCACTAGTGCCATCTGTTGTAATATTTTACCGGTAGATGGCGTAGTCCCTCATTGACAACTGGTATAAATGTCATGACATTTGGATTCACGGCAACAAAGTTATTGCGTTTCAACTGTCAGTGTGTTGTGTACATCGGTCGGAAAATGAGTTTCAAACAACGAGCTGCAATTGAGTTTTGTGTTAAACTGGGTAAACCTTTTACTGAAACGCACCAAATGCTACAAAATGCATATGGTGATGAGTGTCTATCCCGTACGCAAGTTTACGAGTGGTTCAGGCGATTCAAATCGGGTAGAGAGACGCTGGATGATGACGAAAGATCAGGCCGTCCCAGAACCGGATTATCGGAAGAAAACATCGAAAAAGTGCGTGAATTCATCAAACATAACAAAAAAGCGTCGGTGAAAGTTATTGAAATGGAATTAGGCATTCCTCAAACAACCGCATACCGCATTTTGACCGAAGTTGTGGGCCTTAAGAAGGTTAATTCGCGGTTTGTACCACACAAACTCACCGAAGACCAAAAAGTTGATCGAATTGCGCATTGCAAAGACATTGTTAAAAGTGCTCGGCAGGATCGAAACTTCTTGAAATCGATTGTAACTGGTGACGAGACGTGGTGTTTTGAATATGAGCCCGAAACAAAGCGGCAAAGTGCTGAATGGAGAGCGCCGGATGAAGGACCACCCAAAAAAAGTCGCTTGGTGAAGTCAAAAGTTAAGGTGATGCTGATTTGTTTTTACGATTCAAAAGGAATTATCCACAAAGAATTTGTTCAGCCCGGCCAGACAGTCACTGGAGAGTTTTACTTGGGCGTCATCAAGCGTTTGCTGGCAAGAATTCGTCGCATTCGGCCCGAATATCGAGAAATCGGCAGTTGGACTCTTTTGGACGATAATGCACCATCACATCGTTCGCGACTTGTAACTGAATTTTTGGTCAAAAATCACATTATTCGTTTGCATCATCCGCCCTATTCACCAGATCTCGCTCCGTGCGATTTCTATCTGTTCCCGAAACTGCATTTGGCGATGAAAGGAAAGTGGCACGCATCGATTGAAGCCATTGAGAAGGCGACGACCGCCGTCCTAAAGACCATTCCAATAAAGGACATGGAGAAGTCGTTTGACAACTTGTTGGAGCGTGCAAATATGTGTATCGATGCAGAAGGGGAATACATTGATTAATAAAAATGATTTGTTCCAAAATCTACATTGTTTTTTTGTTTTTTTAAAACGTTCGGTTTCTTTTGGAATGGAGGGTGTATATCGATAATATGTCCAGCTCGTACTTTTCGGTTTCGCATACCGCCACCTAAAGAGCACCCGTTTGGTATAACGTGCGTACATTCCACGTTCCTATGCTAAAGTCTTTCTTAATCCTGTTCTTGGAAGCCCCTGAAGCAGTCCTTCCCCCACCCCCCGGAGATCCGAATGAGGGACTAGTTTACCTGCGGAATATTTTACCCCAGCATAAACCATCTGTTACTATTTATTGATATGATTTAGCGGTGTAGAGTTATCAGCTCTACGACATCGTAGTAAAGAGAGACATTCAAAATGACCTCTGTCCATCTCTGAGCCTTGCCGATGTCATTCATCTTCAGCCTCAGGGTGGTAACTGTTTTACGTAGTAAAAACGTCTCCTCGATTGCTGCGATCATACATAGGGGAAATGCACCGTCTCGAAAGCCTACCACACGGTCTTATTCAAAATGGGTTAATGGCCAATGTATCTAGTTGTCTCTTCGAATGCATTTTGACCTACTCGTAGCACACGTTAATGGAGCCTCTCACCGTAACACTAGCGCTTACTATCAACTCTAGGCTTGTCTACTGGAACAGTTTATTCTTCGTGCGTTGCAATGCGCGTGCATCCTGGGAATTGTGAACTTGTATAAATGTAATACATCCTGTAGAGTAATCTTGTGTCACAAGTTCCATTCACGTAGCATAGCTCGTTTTTTTGTCTTGGGATTTGGTTTCCCGTCAGAGTAATTCGAAAGATTTTAAATCTCTGTTGCATGGCCAATTTGACTTGCTTGTTATCTTCACCTCGATAAGAATTGTTTTCAGTTCTTGTTTACCGTCTGATTTCTTTTCGCAGCTCTGATTCATGCAGGAGGAATGTTTTCGCAGAAAAATAGTTTTGTTTCAAACATAATGTGCATGTTGATTGCCTAGTCATAAGTACAATGAGTAATAAAATTAATAAATGAATTCAAGAATCCAATTATTACGTCCATAGACAGACTAAAACTAAAAAAAAAAAAAAAAAAAAAAGTGTTTGCCTCGCTTAATTCCCTATAATAACAGCGATTCCATGCGTCACATACTCATATTCAGAATACATTTTGTTTCTCTACCGTAATTGCCGTATAACATACCTGACATGTTCAAGAAAGGCGAATGGAGCACATTGTATGATAAAAAAGATGTTGTGGATCAGATTCTCAATTAAATAACACGTATATAATAAAAATGCTATTTATTATAGTTTCCGTTCAGGGCGTATTTAGAGGGGGGAGGTCGGACCCTCCGAAATTCATAATTTTGTTGTAAAATTATTCTCATTTTAGGCAAAATTGTATGCATTATTCGTAAATTTCACACTCAGACAAATCTTGGATACCCCCGAAGGCGATTGACTCCACCCCCCCGAAACTAACTTTTGGACACGTGTCTGTTTCCGTCACGTGCTTCTATTTTTGTAATCCGCACTTACGCTCAAACGTACATTTCCCCCAATTTCGCTGAAAATATCGAGGCCACAACTATTTGTATACCCTTTTATGCTCCAACGTTCTACGCGCATAAATGAGAGAAGTGCAAACAATGCGTCCTCTAAAGACCAAATTAGTCTATTTATGCAACTACGTTGACGTAAATCTGCTGTTGCGTACTCTAGAACATGCGGTGGTATTTTAGAAAACGCGAGAAACAATGTTTATAAAAGGCCTTTTATGTATACACATTTCTCAAGCGATTTGAGAGCAACACAAGCAGCGCGTTTTGTAAAACAATGGAAGCAAATGTGGCCCGGTTTTCTGCTGCCGCGTTCTGAAAGTCTGGCGTTCGTCTCATGCAGAACGCGAGAAGCTAAACAATGGATATATTTACAAATATTGAGGTTGTGCTTTTCCTCCACAACGTTGCCAGGAGTTCTTAGTCCAATTGCTCTCGCGTTTCCCTATATACCATGTACAAAACGCACAAGTAACACCACCATCTTTTTCTTTCCTTTTTTGCCCCAGCTACTCAAGCGACATCTTATAAGTGATAAAAAGATAAAGGCAAAAAAAAAAAAAAAAAAATAAAGCTACCCCCTGTGCGATACGCACGCGCCGTGAACGGCGCATGGGGGTGGCATCTTTGAGAATATATTTCTCTAACATACATTTTTAGGACCAGACTGATTGTTGTGTCCGAAACTTGTAACGGGACATGTTTCAGGGGTGACATCCCTCGGCAAACACTCCTCTGGGGTCAGGAAAAGGGAAGAAGTGGTTCCCAGCACTTCGTCTACGTACCATGCCGATATTCGCCTGGCGAAACAGACGAAAAACTTCAAGAAGTAGATAGTCGGCAACAGGACTTGAATCTACAGTTTTTTGGAATGGGTAGGAAAGTAGCGGCCAAAGCCTCTTATTGGAGATACTATGCTGAGAAAGTAAGGCTTTAGCGGAACTTGAACCTGCCTTCCGAGCACTTATTTGAAGTAAGCTTTTATAGCCAAGGTACAACGAGGCTGGGTTTCTGTAATGTCCTATATCATCACGACTCCGAGTACCGTAACATTAAATTGTCATGTTTATTCCTTTTTTAAGCATGCCAATTTTTGGAGATAAATATCGATAAAGACATTATTGTTTGTTTGTTTTTTAATTGTATATATTTTAAAGTGCATTGAATTAGTAGTCAACTTGAAATAAAACTTACAAAAAAGACACAATTAAAAAAGCACTCTTTATTATATAAAAAGATATTTGATAAAATCGTTATTTTACAACACACAATAATACATATGTATATGAAAATATTACAAATATCCGAAAGCAAGTTATAACATGTAGATATTATAAAAATATGTGATACATTCTATAGGGTTAGTAAACAAATATGACATCGTTAAATGTTTGTCATGCCAATGAAATATCAGTAAGTAAATGCAATTTCTGTATAAACTTTATGTACAAAGTTTATATCTTGTGTACATAATCCGTAATAGTAGATCTTTCTAGTAAAAATGTGAGTTTTTGTTATAAGTACAGTAGTTTTCCATCGCTTGCAAAGATGTTTCAATATGCTGAAAGATGTATTTTCATATCCAATTCGTTATGTAATTACATCATAAAACAAATGAAATGGAATCTATAATACACTGATAATTGTTGGTTCTTGTGTGTGCCAACCTATAAAAAAATATTATTCTGGAGTATCTCGAGTATATTTAGGTTTTTAATAAGTTCTTTTACAGTAGCTACTTTGAACGGGGAGCATATGATATTAGTTGCTTGTATGAGCAATGAAACGTAATATTGTATATGTATTTCTTTCTTGTGAGAAAATATGTTGTGTGTAAATTGGTTACTTTTTATATAGACATTAGATTAGGCTTATCTTTCAGTAATTTCGGGAATTAGAGTATAAAATGTGGCGTTCTCTTCTCTTCTCTTTTAATGCGAATGAGCATGAAGATGTCAGCAGTATAAATTGCTTTGTGTTCAATGGTGTCGTTGAGTCCTGGCATCGGTAATGCTAGGGAGGAACTTTGTGAGCCGAGTCCCGAAAATGTCTCACTCTTTCCCATTATTGCAGCTCGTCAATAATAGGCAAATGCCTCCGATACCTTCAAATTTGAGGTTTCCGGTCCAACATTGAATTGCCTCAGGCTATTTATTTTGTTGATTTTGATCGGTCTTTTTTCTGCGAAGAGAGTTTATAATCATATAGTCTATCCTTCGAACTGTATCTTTAATTAATTACGTGTAACCCTGAAAGAAAAGCGCAATATTTTTAACCACTAGATTTCAGTGAATTTATCAGGCATCCACCAACGCAGAACGCCTCATTTTATTGTTACCTCTTTAAGATGAAATGAATTGGAAATTTTCCGTACTAATGAAGCGATTTACGAAAAAAACGGTTTCAGCTACTGTCTAGTTTGTGATAACTGGAGTTCTTCAGCTAATTTTTCTTCATCAGATTCCTCATCGATACCTGACGTCCATCTTCTTGGGCAAGAGATTCCTATCAATCGTCTTCGAGCCAACGCTCGGACAACACGTTTTCTGCAAACGACTATCACAAATATTAACACTCCTTGGAGGCAGTTTAAAACATCTGTGACATACCTGTAAAGATTAAGAAAAATAATGAATATGCAAACTTGAGACAATGTCCCCTTGTCAATGTACGAGATGTAAGTAGAAGTGAGATGGACGTTAAAACTATACTGAAGCACAACTAATAGTGGGAAATTCCTAGATGATATATGCTTTAAACAAATCTCGGTGACTGCTATCCTATAAAGTTTACTCTGTTGTATCAATTTAATCTAAACATAGACGCTGTCAATTTCACAAGTAAAATTTGTTACATTGGTAAACCAAGTTGTGATCAATTAAAGAGTACAGTTACTAAAAAAAAGTATTCAACTGGCTATAACCACAGCACATATTTAAAACAAAAATGTACAAACGAAGAAGTGAAAAACAATAGGGAATATCCGTACATTTGTTCGCGGAAAATAAACCGAAGAAGTTCTACTAGCATCGCTAATTCCGAAATACTACACGTAAAAACGTCCGGCGATCAGGACGCGAAACAAGTATTCAACGCGAAAATCTAAACGCACTTACAGTTAAGCAATTGTTTGTTGTGGAGTCAACTGGGGCTCTACTGGTGTGAAGAAGTGATATTTTCAACACCAAATGGAATAAAGAAAGAAAACAAATGTAGAGCAGTGACCGTGTGGAGTAACTGTTTTGAGGTGAATACGAAATACTATTAAGCAATGGGTGGGAAAGGTAAGGAAACGGCTGAAGAGGAGCGGAAAATAGCAGCCAGCTGCTTCCGATAAGGCAGATAGTTTAAGGAAATAAGTGAAATACTAAATGGGCCCATAGACACAGTGAAGAGCATCATATACAGGTTCAAGAAAACAAATTGTGTAAAAAACGAGGGAAGAAGTGACCATTCATCTCTTCTGACTCCAACAGAAAAACGAAGTATTGTGCAAAAATTGAAGAAGAACCCGCAATTGAGTACTCCAGGTTAGAGATGAAGTGACAGGTGAAATACTAAAGCAAGTAGATGCGCAAACAATACGAAATGTACGTCATGAAGCTGGGTAGAATTGTCGTACAGCTCGACGCAAGCCGTACATCAGTAGAACAAACAGAAGGAAAAGACTTGCTTATGGAAAAGAACACCAACACGACACATATGAGCTCTGGGGAGTAGCGGTATATACAGATGAAAGTAAATTCACTGTGTTTAAGTTAAACAGGCGCGTGATTGTGTGGCGAAGAAGAACTGTGAATTAGATTATCAAAATCTCACAGCTACAAGAAAACATGATGGGGGATCTGTAATCATGTGGGGGGGGGGGGGGGGGGGCCAATGGTGTTCGTGAGTTGTGTTTCATTGATGGTACCAAACATGGATCTTAGACAGTATGCCAACATTTTGAAGACGCATCTACCTACCAGTGCGAGCAAGATACGATTTACTGGTAATTATGTCTTCACCCAGCACAATGACCCGAAGCATACAACTGTCAATAAGCTCTGTTATTGTACAACACCCCATGCTGGATGCCAATTGCCAAACCAATCGCCAGATATTAATCATTCCGCGAATGTTTGGCCCACTCTTAAAGAAAGAATGCGAAAACACCACATCTGGAACACAAATGTGACCTCACGCGCGTTTTGTTGGACAAGTAGAGTAAGATAACACGAGAAGCAACCAGAAAATTGGTAGATCAATTCCTCGACGTTTGTAATTTGTAATTTTCCTTTATTTCAGCAGCCGAGGTTCGGCTAATAGCTGTTCTTCCATCTAACCCTTGTCATACTATACAATGATAATACATTATGTATTAATAATAAAAAAAACACACACACACACACACACACAAAAAAAATAGGAAAGACAAAATATAAAAAAAACGTGCATGAAAAGTGCCATATTTACAAAATGGCGTTCACAAGAAATCATCAAAAGACATGGAGGCCCTACTAGATATTAAGGTTGCCACTGCCATTTGATATTTTGTGCTAGAAGTATTACAGTTGAATACATGTTTGACCTCAAATTACACATCTTGGCTTTTGTTTTTCTGTACTGTTTCTCTTCAATGACAAATGCTGTTTCTTTTTTGTTTACTTTGTACCGACAACTGTAATGCACATTTATGTACAGATCAACTTTGTGTATCCGCTCTTTTTGTACTTGGTATGCATCCTTATTTGTGCGCACTGTCGTTAGTTGAATACTTTTTTTGAGCCACTGTACATACATTTTCACAGTACCGATTTAACGGTGTAATAATAAAAGGTCATTCAAAATGAGTAAAAAAATTCTTTAAAGATTAATTCATAATATATCCGATTACATAGTACCGTAACTATAGCGAATTACATAAGTGTACAAACCTTTTAATTAAAGAGAACAATTTAATCAGTTATTGTGACCAAAACATTTATTTCTTAAGTGAGTAAAAATAAAATTTTAAAAATCAAGCATACGAAACAGGTAATGTGGAAAAAGTAACACATAGATATAAACACATAGCGTTATTTCATTTTCAGATATCACCCAATATCTTAACATGTAAAAGTTTGGAGGTGACCGCAAACTGAAAATATCTTCACTTTAATGTTATTTCAGCTGGCTGCAGCAAAAAAAAAAAAAAAAAAAAACTTAAGAAATA
>JAGDQP010000325.1:156510-175829 GCA_022664845.1 Lepisma saccharinum
AAAAAAAAAAAACGAATAAAATATACGGATGGCTTTTTATGTATGAACCGAACTGCTACGTGAAATTTCAGTTAGTATTAATGAATCACCAGAGCTATATTCCATCTTTATGTGCACATCACCTTCTGTGAAAATTGAATCAGTTATTGTTAAAAGGTGATATGTTCTATATATTTTCAATTACATTATAATCATTGCTTTGGTATAATTCTATATTCACTTACCAGAACGGACTTTCTTTATCTACCGTATAGGAAAGAATCTCAAATATCCATGTTATGCCCATCACAATGAATAGCTTAAGATACATCATAGACCTGGAAGAAGATTGTGAATGTATCAGACATGGCCAACTTTACATACCGTGTGCGTAATGAGAATTTTAGTAATCATGAATAATACTACATTATTTTGAACATATTCTTACAAAACTGTATGCGATTATACGTTATTTTATTATGTGATTATAATTTTTAACAGTGATTCCGCCAGACCTCCCTGTGGGGGTGTCACACCAATTTCTCGACAACACCCCAACTTGAAAACTTTTGCGGTGAAAGATTGATAGAAACCGTGCAAAACTCCACTTACATCCTCCCAATTTTGACTTTACTCCCCCACCCCCACCCCAGTCGGAACGGGCGTAAGCCATAGTGCTGTTACCGCCCATAAAATTCATTGTTCTTACTACCCAAACTGAACATTCTGGCGGAAACCCTATTTTCTAATGAATTAGTTTGGCAAAGCTACTCCATTAATATTCGCATTAATCTAAACTTTATATACTATATTTTGTTTTCCAACTTCTTTCAACATGTGATTTTTAAAAAATATATTGTGACATTGCGTCTTGATATATATATATATATGAGCTCCTGCGTAGCCTAGTCGGTAGCGCGCTCGACTTCAGTGCGAACAGTTCGATTCCCGGTGGGGGCTCAAAAATTTCGGTGTTGGCACAGCATCGTTACGAAAATTTGGGAGCTGCTGTGAATGAAAGACAGTGGCGATCACAGTGAGAGCTTCGGCTCCCCTCTCCCAACCCGTCTGGTCATCGTGGGAGGAGTATACCAACTCCTCTCTTCGGGGAGAGGCCTCATCCACTAGTGGATTGAATATGGCTGTGATTTATTATTATTATTATTATTATTATTATTATTATTATTATTATTGTATATAACGGGACCCTTTTATTAACGAGGGATCAGGTTTGAATCTGAGGAAAATTTCGACTGCACATACCAATTAACGTAATATTAATATAAAGGTGAGCATAATTTTCTATAAATACCCCGCGATTTTATTTTTAGTCATATTCGCAAAATTTATAAATAGCTGAGTAAATATAAAGGTATGAGTTAAAGGTTATTTTCTCCTTTTATATATATGGGTAAAAGTCATTAGTATGCGTTCTGATTGCAATGAGCAACTAAATAAATGTCTAAGCACTTTTCATGTGTGGCCGATGAAGAGAGTATTACAATGACTTCCTCCTTGTTTCACAGAGAAGTTGTGTGAAACTTTCCAGATTGTCTGTGGTGCCTCGCAAAAAAAGTTTACGTTTGGAAATAACCCCAAATCATTTCAACAGAATTGAATATTTTATTGCTCATGTTCTTCTCCATTTATTATATTTTTTATAAGAGGAATGATTATTGGGTTCTTAATGTACTTTTGACACCTAAACGTAGGAGGCGCATGCTATGAATTACAGTGTATATTTTACGTTCTTTCGCAGGAAATATGTTTTACATCCTAACAGTATGCATTTAGAATAAAATATCGCTGATTACAACGCTCATACCGAGTAGACTATGGCTGATTTCGGATGCAACAGAAATAAAAAAATGTATTTAAAAATCGTCTCGCTGTGATTGTGTTGATCAAAATAGGGTAAGTTCGCCACTAGTCGACCATTTTTGCTTACTATTGTGTATATAAAATGCATCCGATGTTCTTGTGTAGCAAAAAGTGATTCTCGATAAAGGGTGCAACTATATACCACCAGTTACATTCACTGTTTCATTCTCACGTGACCAGCTAGTCATCCGTGGCCAATCAATTTCGACGTATCGGTGACATTTTACTGCAAGTGCCCAGTGTACGACACGTGTAATGGGAATCTTGTGTTTCTTGTTTGTTTTTTCGTTTTTCCAAGGAAATACATATTTTGTACGGTAAGAATGAGCGTTTTTACATAATTAATTCAGTTTGGAAGCTCTGTCAGCATGATTTACCAATGATTATTAACGATTTTGCTTTGGAAGTCGTGGATAAACCAGTGGGTTGCGATTAGTGTGACAAATGGTTTCATCTCCAATGTACTGTTTTGTCTAACGATGCACGGGAAGGTCTCCCAGTATTCCTTTGTGCAGATTGTACCAAGTAACTGATTTAAACAACAAATAACAGTAAATTAGGCTACTGCAAACATGCTCAGAATCTCGAATTTGCTCTTACCACAAATGAGAAAATAACTCTAAAAACATAACATGTTCACATAAAGCTATTACACTATCGATCTTGCTGATCATCTTGCTTTGCTCGACGAGCAAGTTCTTCGTGGAAGCTCAAGTACACTTTGCGTTATTACACTATCGAGTTTGTTGTTGAGCTTCCTTTACCATATTTCCCTGCAAGATGAAATTTAGTTGTCCAGTTTGCTCGACGAATTTATTGCTATTACACTGAAGAGCTTGCTTGCCTGTTTCCACGAGCAAGCTCGTCAGTGTAACGCGCTATTACACTGTCGAGTAAGCTCATCGAGGAAGTTCGAGAGAGCAAGCTCGACAGTTTACTATCACCTTAACACAGGAGAGAAATTTAACGCGGGAGAGAAACCTGTTGCACACTGGGAGAGCCATGTTTTATTCAAATCGAGTATCCCAAATAAAATTACTTAATACCAACGTTGACTGTAATCGATGTATCATAAACTCTAATAAGTAACACTCATAAATTCAGAAACTCCATTCATTTAGTTTGCATACAAATACTCAGAAAATTGAACAGAAACTATACAGTATAGTTTTGTCAACTTCAAACCTCTCAAATATTGCAGTTTACAAATATCATCAAAAGAAATCAGTGACTTATACGCAATAACAACTATAGAACTTACGTGTGGTCGACTATTGGGCGATGATGGTCGATAAATGGGAATTTTGACAAGTTTTCGTTAAAAATAAAAAATGAATCCCTGTAAAATATAGAAAGTGGGCATTTAATGCACAGTAGGATACAAGAGAACCAAACTGACGCATACAATTAATTTGTTTCAAATATTTTGAAATCTTCATACTTTAAAAGTGTTTAGAAGTAAGATTTTGTTTCAGCAGTCGACTATTGGCGAACTCACTACATCACGTAATGTAAATCATACCTTATTTTCAAGGGTGTAATGCTAAATTTTTAGCTGAGTATGTGTTTCGCTGGTTGTAACGACACTTCACGCTAACTATACCATATATCTGCGTATTTCATAAATTTTAGGTGAGTTTAAAAACATGCTAAAATGAAAATTGCCTTTCCGACCTCAGTAACCACGTTAATAAATAAACTAACAGCAGAAATAGGATACTTCATACTCTTAAGTTTATAAAAGTGACAAAATTACAACAACTCTTCATAAAAATAGAAATTTAAAATATAAATACAAATCTCTGAAACAACAAGGAAGTGTTTTAATTTATTGAAAATCAACTAGGAACAGAAATGTTAGATGGATGTGTAAATGTTAGTGTATCTTCAGTAAGTGAAAAGGGTTTTTTCTCGTTTCATCCTTTCAGAAGCAATGAGTGAGATTTTACCGGTCAACCTCCAAGCTACCGCACGTATAACATCTTGAAAACTTGCACCTTCATGACTGACTTTCTTCCCACATCGTCTCCTGTATCCTATCCCATTTAAGCCAAGGATGCCTAAAGGCCATTAAAAATAATTCAAGAAGATCACGAAAATGGAGTATGAATGGAATTCCACACTTGAAATTATACAGAATTATGAAATTCTAGGACCGATGCAACGAAAAATGTGATGCTCGTATGTTGGCAATGTGATTGATACGAACAGTGAAACAAGAAGTTGCCGTAGCTGAGTTGGTAGATCGTTGGCTTAGTATTCGGAAGGTCCTGGGGACGATATCAGCGGCTACTTATCCTGCCTAAGGTTTTTCCTCAGTCCCACCAGGAAAATGCCGTGATGCTACCTACAAAACTAGGCCCTGGCTGACTACATTCCATCATCTTCTCCCCCAACCTATCCCGGCCTGAGCCATGGATGCCTAAAGGCTATAAATAAAAAATCAAGCAGTTGAACTAAAAATTAAAACACTCCTACACTGCAAAAAAGAAATTTCATAGGTTTTACGTAAATATAATTAACAACAGTGGTAACAGTGATATCGCCATCAAAAGACCTTTACGGTAATAACACCGTTACCGCGACAGTAATGGAGGAATCACTGTAAAGGACATTTTGACACTAATTTTACCGTTACTGCAACAGTAGTGTCACCATAAAATACATTTGCACGGTGATTTCACTATTACCAGTGATTTCTTTGTAAAATTCTTTGGAATTGTTTTTACGCCGTGGAACAATGAAAAGAGAAATGATAAAACGAAAGCAAAGAGGCGAAAACATGAAACGAGAAGAAAATCACATAACCAAAACGAACTAGTCATCTAACAAACATGAAGACTCGATAAGGAAGGATTTAAAAACTGCACTAGCAGGCGATCAAAAACTGATTTAAAAAATGGACTAAACAGAAAATGACCCAAATGTATGGCCACCTAAGGAATAAGAAAGAAAGTACTTACTTAAAGCGCAGCGATCTTATGTTTGAGTGTGTTGATGTATTCGTTTCCTTATATAATCTGCAGACTGTTAGGACAAAATATACTACATTACAGATTAACAGTAATGCTATTGGTCCATAAAAGTACGCCCACGTGGCTTCTTTTTCTGAAATATAGAGGTTGAGATAAACGTAAGAAACCTTGAAATAATAATAAACAATAATCATAAACTGTATTACACTGATATTATAGGACAAATTTTATGTATTAAATTCAGTTTTGATTGAAAGGATAAAAGAATCCTGATGGTAAGGAAAATGCAAATGAAGGCAGGTTCCGAAATGGATACACCACTTTGACCGATATTCGTCTGTATCATTCGTGACTGATCACAGGAGTGCTGCGCATAAGGGCCATTTTCTGCCTGTCAACTGATTCTAATGAAATTTTGTATGTAATAACAAGATCATATGAGAGTTCCAATAAGCTAAATCATATGTGCACACCATTTCCGGTTATCATGGATTCAAACAGTAAAAAAAATGGTGCTGAACCCCAAACACAAACAAAGTTACTCTCACGACTTATGCCATAATTCAATCACGTTTCCATTGGTCAATTAGGGATCACAATTCCCCATTTATTGAGAATATGTTCCATTTCTATGAAAGCAAACGCGACATTTGACATGTTGTTACGATAAGATAGCAGTAATGCTGCTCAAGTATTTGGCTGTCGCCATCTTGCTTGCTTTCATTGAAATAGAATAGTCTTAATAAATGGGAATTCTGGTTCTCAATTGACAAATAGGAAGTGATTTAACCATGGAATAAGTCGTGCAAGTAACTTGGTTTGTTTTGGGGGTTCAGCAACATATATTTGATCCTCTACACTGTTTAGATCTGTAGTAGTCGGCTAGGGTATAAAGGGAAGATTCAAGCCATTACGACGGATTGCAAATGAGGGCGGACTTACAGTTGGATACCAAGAGAAGGAAAAGCAAATACGTTAATTTAGATAAGAGAATTGCTAGCGCCATTCGCCAATACGCTGCAGACAAATACATAAGAAGGCTGTTGAGGTGTCTACGTTACGTGGCAAGATTAGAGTAGTGCATCCCGCAAATATGACAGTAGCGTACTAGTAGCGTCTGTGACGAGTTGCTCTCCGCAACAATGAAATCCATAACAGGGAAAAGGAATATATGAACCGCTTAGGAATATAGTTGGGATGGGATGTGAAGTAAAATAATTAATTTCATCTTCTCCATATCCCTGGGTGTTCCTGTGAGGCTCCTAGATTGAAAAAGTGAAAGGGCGTTTTGGCACGCATCTGCAGGGTGGTATTTGTGAACTGATAAGATCTGCTCTTCCGTGAAGGGCGTTTTGGCACTAAAAACAGTGAATTTCCCAGGCAGGGCGTTTTGGCACTAAGTCGGAAAACTCGCGTGCCCCGATGCCGACTATGGTTTTCCAAGGGTTTTTGCAGGTGTTTTCGTCAGTTCCACCAGCAAGGTGGCGGTATGGTACTTAGATAAAAGTCCTGGTCGTTAGTTTCCCTGAGTGGTTACCGAGGGACGTAATTATCAGATATGGGACGGTCTTAATCCATAACTGCCAACTTAAATAAATAAATTAAATTAAATTAAATTAAAATACGGCATGACGAATTGTGGTGAGCATTACAAAAAAAGCCTGACGTTCTGTGCTTCACTTCCACTGAATTTTTTCATGTGAAGTAGCAATGGCTTTCAGCTGCAGTCCCCGGACTCCTGGGGTCTAAAATGAAGATTTCTGATTTCATGCTCACTCACAAGGGACCATTCTATTTTTGACAATTCGATTTCGGAAAATGCTTGCTATCACCGGATTCAGTACCCAAAGAACCCGAGAAAAACAAGTTTGTAGCTGCAGACCGTAAACAGGGCCGGAGATAAAGGGGTCCAAAGTTTGAATACAGGATGCAGAAAATGCCTATAAACACCATGTAATTTTGAAACGAGTGGAGGAATTGAGATCAAATGTGAGGTATGAGTAACGTGTGTGAGGCTCTACTGAATAGGTAGTGCGCATCATGTCGGGCATCTTAAAAGTCGCCATATTGGATTGATCAAAAAGAAATAAACGGGAAGGAAGCCATGTGCATATCATTTGAGGCTAGCTCTTTCCCAGAAATTCAAATATGAGGTTATTTGTTACGAACCTTTATTGCGTGAGAAGGTATGGACCCTGGAAGTTGTGCAAAGGCGAAGTTAATGGTTTTGGCTTCTGATTGTTTATCTTCACCTTTCATCAAATGTGCTCACTGTTGTTTCCCATGTTTGTCTCAACCACACAGTCATTCCTAAAACACACAACAGATGCAATTAAACGTGCATCAGATCTGTTGTAAATGCACGATTAGCACTAATTACTCGAGAACGTTGGACACCTTTAGGTTTTATATCGGTTGTTCCTATGCACCTTTCACGACTGCCTTAACAACATAAAAGTTTCTTATCAACAGCAATAATTCGAACACTGTGCCCACAACACTACTTTGCTCATGTTCTTGGCTCACGTTACATACACTGAAATGACAGAAGCCAAAAGTTAATTTCGCCTTTTCATAACTTTCAGGGTCCATGCCTTGTCACGCAATAAAGGTTGCTAACAAATAACTTCATATTTGAATTTCTGGGAAAGAGCTAGCCTCAAATGATAGGTCTATGCCACATGGCTTCCTTCCCGTTTATTTATTTTCGATCAATCCAATATGGCGACTTTTAAGATGCCCGACATGATGCGCACTACACCTATTCAGTAGAATCTCACACACGTTACTCACATCTCACATTTGATCTCAATTCCTCCACTCGTTTCAAAATTACATGGTGTTTATAGGCATTTTCTGCATCCTGTATTCGAACTTTGGACCCCTTTATCTCCGGCGCTGTTTACGGTCTGCAGCTACAAACTTGTTTTTCTCGGTTTCTTTGGGTACTGAATCCGGGGATTGCAAAGAATTTCCGAAATCGAATTGTCAAAAATAGAATGGTCCTTTGTTAGTGTGCTCTTAGTCTTTTTTTTTTATGACCAACTTCTGTGGGTTACGTTTTCAGACGTTTTTAGTTCTAACTCACATAAAGCACTTAATATAGTACCAGATCTAAGATTGAAATTATTTTCCATTTACCCTGACTCTCAAGAACTGACGGACACATAATAGCCCTAACCATTCCATTAGGTGTGCTTAAAAAACTTGGAGTGAACTTTTCGTTTCTGGCCCATTTTTTAAGTAACTAAGAACTTCTCGACCCGTAAACTGTTTTTTTTTTTAAAAAAAAAAACTCATGCCCCGCCATGGCTCGAATTCAGAACCTTGAGGACGCTAGGCTAACTCGCTAGACCACACGGTCGGCGCGTGAGTGCTAAAATGTTTGCGGTTAATCTATTGTTTATTTATGGCAATGAGTTAACTCATATTAAGGCTGTAATTTTCGACTATTTCTTTTGCTGTATGTGAAATATGTAGGGTAGAACAATGGACTCATATGTACCCATAATAATTTTTGTGTTAATATTTTTTTTTCGACAACTATGGCGAGATGCAGCAGGTAAGAGGGTCCTATGAATTATTATTAGCTTGAAGAAGTCCGCGATTTCAAAGAGTTTGGAAACCTCTAATGTAGAGGCCAAAGAAGCTATTTTAGTTCATTTGCAGGAGAGAGGTTGTTTACATATTTCTACACACATTGTGGTGTAATCACTTACTTAAGTGTACATTTCACACTTCTTAAAATAACACTCGCCTATGCGCATAATCAAGTCAAACGACAACACACTGTACATATATGACGTCTCTACATCGTTATCGTGAAAAGAGCAGAAATTTGGAGCCAGTGAACTCTTGTGAGGCTCATCAAAGCCATCTCGTGTCCAAGGCGAGTGGGTGGATTGTGTGTATCTGGGTTATTCTCAGAATCATGTGTGCACGCAGCGAACATCAAGGAATGCTCCGCACTGACAGATGTTTATAAATAAGATTTTTATGAGGTTTCACAACTTCTTCTTCTCGGAGATGTCTGTAGCATTGCTGTCAGTGCTTCTGCTTGAATCGTTATTTTCTAGGTTTATTTGGGATCACAGTTAGTTTGTATTAATTTTAGTGTTGAAAGAGTAGCTTGAACAGCGAGAAATTTCTTCACACAATGTTAGTATCAGTGGTTATTGTTCACACTGGTAGATACATATACTTGTCCACCGTTTACATACATAGATTACTACCTATCGAGAGGTCTTCAGAGTTTCCAGTATTCTTCTTTGGCGTGATATTATGCCACCTAAGGACCAAACACGACCAAATTACTCGTGTTTGTATCTTTTTCGAAGTTGTTTCGGGTGTAGTAAATTGTTCGACACCCTTCAATGGGTGTTTCTTTCAGAGGACCCTCTCCCGATGGGGATTCCTTAGGTACACAGGCGGAAATTCGTTGTTGCACATTTTGTTATGTCGTACGCCTTATTTTGTTTCTTTTTAGGCTAGTAATGAAAAACGGAGAATCAAGACAATCAATAAATATTTCGTCATAGCCTGCTTTCCGTCAAAGTTCCCACGATTTGACAAAATGCAGTAATTGGCGGCACATATTATATTGACTGATTGACTTAAATTTTTGTGTACGAACACCAGCATTAAAAAAAAGGTTAGTGTGGCTACGGTTCATAAATTCAACATACCGAAAATAAGGAGCTTTTATTTCAACTGGTGCAGTCTGATTAAGCAATGCATTAAGGTGGTCCTTATTTCTGAAATTTTGAATTTTATAAACCAAACCTACTACTGTATTTTCATTTGGGGCTAGTGAACGTTTCGCCTATAATCTTTAACCTTTTTCATTATTATTAATATTATTATTTGCATTTATTCGATGTTTGTACTTGACGTAAAGATCATGTAATATTGGGTAACATCATGCCCAGACTCATCAGTTGTATTGTCCTTATGCCCACAATAAATAAAATTAAATAAAATAAAATGAAAAAAATAATTATTATGTCAGAACTATGACTGAATACACTTAAGATTCGAGGATGATTTAGACTGAATAATTGTTTAAATGATGATAGTGTGGATTCTAATAATAGTCATAAAAATTAGTTTTTCTTTCTTGTCAGGCCCCCCCCCCCCCCAGGAAATTGGTATTTTATAGTGAGATGTAGTGTTCGGAGGTGGTTCTCCTATGCTTGTCATTTTAAACATATGTGCCATATTTTGAAACGTGAACAGTACTAAAAAGTTCGAATCAAGCTCACATACTCTCCAGATATTTGTTTTAACATTCAGAGCTTTCCGTTGAAATTTTTACGGGATTTTGATTTATGCTTGAGCACGCGTCCTTCCGAAATCGAAGGCCTGTATAACAAAACAACAAAAATACTCGTAACAAAGACCCTTCTCACCAGTACACAGATTTGCTATGAAGGTAGATCGCGCATGAACCTAGGAAATGAAAGAACAGGTACTAACATACCTAACCCAATTAATATATACAGAAGCAGTTGCTGGTGCTTACTGTCTTGTATACTTGTGTAATGTGTACTGTTCACAATCGCACATCCTGTTTGCGCTCATAGAATGACGAATAAATATACTTCCGCCTAGAACTTTCGATGCTGTGGCCACACGTTTCTGTATATGAAAACAATACTTTGAGCAGCACAATAACAACTCGTTCTCAATGTACTGTATATGGCCAGTCTAAAAAATTCTAGATTGCACGGCGGATAACGTGGTATCATTGGTTCATTCATTGATTCGGCGTAAAATTTGAAAGAGAAATTCAAGCTTAGTTTACCACTGAAAGAAAGTAAAGATTTTGAGTTTCAGTATAGTAATAGTACTATATTTATTGTAGTGCTAAACAACATACCATGGAACCAACAACGTGAATAGCCGAAATTTGGTTTAATGTGAGATCCAGGAGCGTGGTGGGTAGCAAGAGTAATAACTAGGAGCAACATGGGACATCCCCATCCATAGCCAGTATATATCCACCATAATCGAGTATCAGGAACAGGGAATTTCGTTCTTTGGAAGCTTGAAAAAAAAAAAAGAAGGTATAATTAGACTACATATCTAGAAAGCAACGTTGTCTGCTTTTTTGTTAAAAAAAAAAAGAAAGAAAAAGAACAACATACAATTAAAAAATACTTCGACTATTATAAAAGTAGGAGAAGCTTCAACTTCCCTCAAACTTTACTTGCAGTTAAATGTAAGATGGATCTACGTGGTATAAACACACAGAAAAATCGGCTTTCATTCGTAATGAAACTTATAGAGGGAAAGAAGCTATACTAACTCTAGTTCCTTCGCTGTATTATCCGTCCTCCAATCACGGAGAAGCATATAACAGCACACTGTCGTTAGTTGCTTATGACGTAAAATAAGAAAATACCCCATTGTTGCCATGCCTAATAAATGAAAGCATGCAGTAGTAAATTATCTGTCAACTGAATGTACTCATAACAGCCATAATTAAGTACAAACATAGTAACGCATGTACAGGAAGAAGATAGCTGTACAGGCATATGACTGAGGAGGTGTAGACGAAGATATTTACAATCAAGAAGGCCATGTGATTTCGGGACCACGTGACAACTGGGTAGAGACAGATCGACTGATACATCGATGGAATAATAGATGTTAGAATTAGATCCCATTGTGAATTCGGACTTCGGTCCGTCACGATTCACCTCTTAGCCATTAAAATCCACACCCATGCCCCTTCCGGGACTCGAACCCGGGACCTTCGAGGCGTTGGCCTACCGCCGTAGACCGCACGGCTACATGAAGTCAGGAAATTACGCGCCTTTTTCTCTTTTGTGTGGATGTTTTTTGACGATGCAGTGAAAGAATAAAATTGTTTCATAATTATACTTACAAAACTGTCTTCAATACATTGAAGGACACCACATTCAACCAGAAGAATGCACATAGCATCCAAAAATAGAGGAAGAATGCTGTAATAGAAAAAATGAATAAACATTAGATTTAAAATACTTTTATTATTATTATTATTATTATTATTATTATTATTATTATTACTAACCTATCAAATTGAGTACCGTAGTGTCCTTGATACTCTTGGGCAACTTGGGAAGGTAAAGCAGTCGAGCGTGGGACTGACCACCCCACCTCACTCGTGGTCGAAAATATGTGGAGTGCTACCTCCACATGCCCAATACCATTCATGGAGCGTGTGTATTGCACTGGCGAAATAAGTGAAACTAACAATAATCAGGGGAAATGACTTCTTTTATTCGACTTTCGTAAACGTGAAAAGGATTTTATCTTTTCATAACCATGTTTTCGGTTTTTATCATTTAGTTTGGTATTTGATCCAAAATTGTTTTCGTTTGTTCAGAATTCGGTTTTCGGTTTTCTATCAGCTTAGGCTTTGTTTAAATCTCAATATAAAAGTTATTAGAAGACGCTCTTTTAAAATCAAGGTTTTTATCGAAAATACACTAAACAAGTGAGCCAGAGCCCAGTCGGGGGATTGTGCACATAAGCTACAGCCATGCTTCGGCAGCGAACATCCTATTTATATGATCAATGTTGCATTCAAAAAATGCAGCGAGACCTTTCCAACGACACATCTGCCACCTTCCTAGCCCTAGTCCCAGATAGCACATGGGCGTTCAAGGGACGTCTTACCCGAGACATTCCATTGATCCCATGCATCTTTCGTAGGACATCCACGGGCCTTCCAAATTTTCGCCTTGGACCCGAAAATTGGATTCTCATGGAAAACCCGCAGGACATGATTGGGATTTATATGGGATTTCAAAGGGGACGTTATAGGACATTCTATAGCCCGCATATGTCCCACGAACATCCAAGGAATTCCGTGGGATATCCCATCTTTGCGCAGGGGATGCCTGCCAGACATTTTTGGAAATGTCTACGGGACAATCCTAATGAGCAAATTTTCGGTGGGTCAAATGGAGAATGGACAATAATTGCTGTATATTAGTATACAGAAAATAGTTGGAATTCGTTCATTATTTTCATGATGATATATTACGATGTTTATAAATTCTCCAACTGTCTGGGGTGGGGTTCGTGCCTGGATCTTGCCGCACTCGTCGTTTGTAGCTCGTGACCATAACCGCTGGACTATGAAGGCATGTTGGTAGTGACTTGTATTTTACTATTCCTTTTATGTTACGAAAACTGTTTCTGAAGTAAAAGCTTGAATTCGATATGGATTGGATCTTATGTTAAAGCTATGAAGGCTACTTCGTCGATTTTGCTCTCCCATCCTGTCTCCTCTGGTAATTAACAACATTGCTGATGCATGACAATGTTGTAATGTGGTCTGGGGTTATGATTTGGGTTGGCAGGGAACCACTATGGACCTCCAGCTAACCAGGGCGCCATAAGGTATGCTACTTTCTGATTAAGGCGCTGTTACTTCGGGGCGTGCAAAGAACACCGCAAGAAGCGTCTAGAAGCGAAGTATCATACAATCGTACGTATTGAAGGGTGCAAGGAAAATACCAACAGGTTCCAAAATATCTGAAATTAAGATCGTGTTGTCATTTCATTCCTTTTATAGCTATCTTAAACATGGCGAAGCTGAAACCGGATTACTTTTGGTGACCTGGTCTAAAACTTGACCCAGTAACCCGTTTCAACTGTGAAACATTGCAGGTCGCAAAGCGAAAAAAGCAACTAAGTGTCAAGGTATGGAAATTTTAAGAAACCGAGTAAAGGGCAATACGGTAGATATTGCGAAGTATCATTTCATTAGTCTGGAAATCTTGTGAGTGAACCGGTGGTGCTCCTAAACGAGCTGGTGAGCTTCTGAGGACAGGACCTACAGTTTTTGATAAAGGGGGCTCCAACCCGTGACCACGCGCACACCTAGAAAGGTTGTATTTTGGACCGTGTTGGTTCTTCCCCTCTACCCTTCAATTGGTTCTCCAGAAAATCGACCTAACAACAAGAGCCGGCAAACGAAAAGGGCAGAAAGAGGCCTAATAGCGCGTAGGTTGGAATGAGAAATGGGCCGGTGAGGTCTGTTATCTTCAAAACCAATTCGTAGAGTTGCACGACATTTCGTTTCTAGACGTTTTTTTATGGTGCTTTTTTTTACATACACTTGTTAGTTCCCTAATTTAAAAAATAACATACCTTATGGTTCCGTAGTAAATTTGAATGTATTTATGGCCTTGTGGCATCTTCGGCTGAGGCTGGAACGGGATAGGTAATGGATAGCATCAACCAGGACCTTGATTAAGATACCATCCCGGCATTTGTCTGGAGAAACTGAGGGGAAATTCTGGGAACCTTAGCCAGGATTCTCGGCCACAGGGCTCGAACCCGCGTATTTACCCATAACTGCCTATCCAAAGTCTTCAACGTTACCTCTTTGACTATGGGTTGGTTCCGTAGTGAGGATTGTGATGTAATCCGTGTTTTATCTGTCTAGTGACACGTCTGTATATCTGAATCCCGTTACAGAGCAACCTGTCAACGTTTGCGCGAACTAGAAGAGAAAAAGGTGTGAAATAGTAAACATTGTATAATGAAAAGAAAAAAAACGAACCTGATTTTCTAAGTCAGAACCAACCCATGACCACAAATATATTAATAATAGACTAGTGTACCCGTGCTGCTCCGCAGCATTTTAAAATAAGGGAATTGGATAGATAAAAGGAGAGGTAATGAAGTATTAGAAAAGAAGAATGTTGTAAAATAAAGGGCAAACACAGAAGAGAAAATAATATCATAAGTCAGTAATTATAGAACAAAACATATAAAATACTCTTTAAATTTAGAAAACCTTTTTCCAAGCAACGTTAGCGGTGCGTCGATCTATTGGTTTTAGTTCAATTTTTACATTCTCAAAAGGTCTAGCAGACGATAGTGTTACATACAACAGGCAATGGCTGAACAGAGTTTCAGGCAAATATGTGCTTACAATATTGAGGGTGAGGGCTAGCTTTGGGGTCTTATTTATTGTCATATAGAATGCAAATTGAATTGTTTTGGAAGAAAATGGAAAAGTAGAGTCAGATGACGATAAATGAAAGTGAGGAAGAAGTACCCTTTAGTCAACATTAACGTCAGTTGTAATTTGTAGGTCTAAGAAGTTATTACATATTTTGTGAAGAATTGATTTTATGACATTATGTAAGCTTTGTTCTTCGTTAAGTTCCTCGAAAACATCGCCATAGATCCTCCTTCTTTCAGTTTTAGAATATATGGTGATAAGCCGCTCGTGCCTAAACTGTCCAAAAAGTTTAGCGGGTATTGTAGAATTTCAGTTTCATCTTCAGTAACTACAGAATTTACCCTGAAGTCGTTTTTTGATCTTCCAGGAGGCCGATCAAAACTTTTGAATTAAGCGTGTTAAACTACTGATCCAGAGAAACTGGAAATAGCTCAGACGATGTAATATCCTTTCCGTAAGTGTCAGTGATGATATTAGTTTCTGAGAAGATACAGACTGGCAAACGAATAGAATATGACTTCCTAGAATACAATGATGGATACCAATCTTTTATACAAAAAATTAATCAATCAAAGTTCTTCTGCGTTAGATCCCACATTTTTACCTACTAACGTCTGAGCGACTGGAGAAAAGTTTTTGAAACTGTTTTAAATATAGATAAGCAAAAAAACTTCACGTTCCTTGAAAACGGTCAGAAAATATTTTTGGAACATTCGGAATCGAACCGAGTATCTTTAGCACCGAAATCCAAAACGTTAGCAAATGCACCAGGAAACCAGTTGAAACAGAGCCGGGTCCGAGTGCTCTTTATACGATAGTTCAAGAAAAGATTAACAGAGTGCGCTCGACTATTGTGTGCGCGGCTCCGCAACAACATCTTAAAGGAGAGGGATGCGAATGGTTCGTAACATACGTAGGTTTTTTAATTTTATTTATGACCTTAAAGCATCTAAGGCCGAGGCCAGTTTGGGGAGGTGAAGGGAAGCGGGAAGGTGTCGGCTAGGGCCTAATTTGAAAGTACTATTTTGGAATTAGCCTGGTGTGACAGAAAAAAAACTAGAAAAACCTCAGTCAGAATAGTCGGCCGCTGTAACTCTACCCAAGGCTTCCCGAATTCTAAGCCAAGGCCTCGGGCTCGAGAGCCACGGTCGCTTGATAACATATTTGTGTGTAAATACGAAAATTAAAAAATAAACATTCATGAAAATCGGTTCAGTAGAAATGGCTGGGCGACTAAACAAAGCTTCTGCAGAAAAGATTCTCATAAGAAATATATAGGGAGGAAAATGAGATTCTGTTTTATTCAAAGATGATGAAGAGGAGAAGAATTCGAATGCTTCATTACATATCTAGGCGTAATTAGGAACACTTTAGAAAAGGGAAATCACTCAAATCGGTCCAGTAAAAGCCGCTGTTCGACTGGACATAGGTTTTACGAAACTATTTAAAATATATTTTAATGTTTTCAAACATTTTCCGACAATTTTTGGATTTTTCAAAAATTTTGTGTTTTTGAAAATGTCCCTCAAAATCCAACATTTTTGGATATTTTTTTTTAAATGAAAATTTTGTGTTTTTGAATATGTTTCCGAAAATCTGGCATTTATGGATTTTTTTGAAAATTGAGTTTTGAAATATATTCCGAAAATTCATAGCAAGTGGGCATGCGGTCCGTTTGGTTATCTTAATAAATCTTTATAATACTTTTTAATTTTCCAACACTATATGAAACACCTTCCATCATTTAAGATGGATTTTCCAGAATGTTCCAGGATTTTCTTCAATCACGGCAGGCACGGGATGGCACCGTCATTATAGGCCCTGCCCGACATCTTCCAACACCCTTTCCCCTCCCGTATTCCGGCCTGAGCCTTAGATGCCTAAAGGCTGTAAATAAAATTCAAATTCAAAAATGAAGATAGCAGTGTAAGATTTCATTTTACTTTTCACAGGGACATTTATAGTATTTCACTTTTCTCCCTAGTGCTATGATGGCCCATCCCATTTTTTTTACAAATGAAAATAGATTTAATGAGCTTTCAAAAAAAAAAAAATACTGCAATCCTAAAGCTAAAGTACCCGACCGTTGGTGCGGGGTGAATAAAATATGTTGAAAACATTCATTGGGACAGTTACCAATACTCGCTTACCCGTGGTGGGCTGCGTGCTTAACTTGGTAAGTTTTGGGGCTGCCCTCTTTATCGTAACCATAATCTCTGACTGTCTGCGCCTGCATGGAGCAAATATGCTGTATCTGTTACAACCACCACTACTACTACTACTGCTACTACTACTACTACTACTCCTGCCAATTACTACTATAATCAGTGATCGAAGTGAGGCGGTATGCACCGGTATGGCATATCAGCTCTGGTTTTTGAGAGCTAAAAGCATACCGTCACTGAAACACACGGTATCCGTGTTGTTATATATCAGTTTTTGAAATGTCGAGGCAAGTATTAGGAAAACATACCGTCTCTGTTTCTCTCCCACTTCGAACACTGATTGAACCTACATATTTTTATTTACAACAATCCACATTTAAATTTAAAAATGTATTGCCCGCCCACTGGTGCGGGGTGAATAAAATATGTTGGCAACAGTCATTGGGGTGTCACCAATACTCGATTCTCCGTGGCGAGTTGCGCCCCTAACTTCGGGAGTTTTGGGAGCTGTGTCCCCTTCATCGTAACCAGACTCTTCGAGGGACTGCGCATCCATGATAAAGATCTGCCCCCATACCCCCCGGGACCTGCGACCCCATGGAGGAGTTTTGATACAATTATTGTAGTCTACTCGTGATGGTAGCCCTTCATACCAAATTTCGTTTATCTAGTTTCAGTGGTTTTGAAAACTCATTTTTGAGTGGCCATTTTGGATTAACACTTCTTCAGTTGAAGCTTGACGGAGAGGAATGCAATTTATTGATGGCTCATCTATATGCTAATCCGGATATTTTTTAAAAAAATATCAAAATCGGTCCAGTAGAACGGCCGGACGGACTGGACAAAGTTTGTGAAAAATATGAAAAATATTCCCCATAAGGAATACATAGGGGAGAACACTCAAACACCTCTCCTTCAGTTCTGCTTGACGGAGAGCTGTGCGGTTTCTTGATGCTTAATTTACATGTTAAGCTGTATATTAAAAAAAAAAAAAGAATAAGAATGATCAAAATCGGTCCAGTAGAACGACCGAACGGACTGAACAAAGCTTGTGAGAGAAATACATAGGGGAGAACACTCAAACACTTCTCCCTCGGTTCAAGCTTAACAGAGAGGAGTGCGGTTTATTGATGGCTCATCTACGTGTTAAGCCGGATATTTTAAAAAAAGAGTGATCAAAATCGGTTCAGTGTAAAGGCCGGACGGACTGGCCAAAGTTTTAGCCAAGTTTTTTAGTATATAGATATGGGGTAAATATATTAATAATAGATTTTAAAAAGTATTTTTATGAAAAAATCAACACCCCGCCGAGGGTCGAACCCGGGTCTGCTACTTAATAACCATGTAGCCACGACGGTAGTTTGCAAACAGCGCTTTGGAAGCTTTATTTACACAGATCGTGTGACGTATCGCGTGCGTGAGATTTGCGCACTCGCTAGTTAAACTCGTCTATTGGCGACATGGCCTTCATTATACGCAGATATCTTCGTTTCTCCGTATTGAGACAGCAAAACACTGTGCCTCCTGTCATCGAAGTGCAAAACAATAAGAGAGATGCGCCTCGTAAACAAGCGACAGTTGAGCCGCATTATATGTTTCGTAAAACACTGAATTAGTTTTAATGGCATTTACGCATCTTCCTCAGGTGGACATAGGAAAGAGGATAAGAATGTAGGAAAGGAGGGAAGGTACTATCTCGTAATTTAAAAAGTTGCGGACGCTGTCTTATTGTAAGCTAAATTTTCTCAAATAACGACTGACATTCGTTGATCAGAAAAAATAAAATGAGTGCATTCTTGCTCATGTCCGCATAGGACATCTGTGGAGCATCCGACGGACGTCCCTTTAGGGTGATTTTGGTATATCCCATTAGGACGTCCAAGGGACGCGTTACGGACCTCCTTAATATCTCGGGATATGACTCGGCAGTTTAGGTCTTTCCTGGGATGTCCCTCGGGCATTTGTGCTTTCTGAGGAAGTTCCAAAGTTAAAATCTTGGCTTCCCCCGTAACTTTGGCTTAGATCAAATGGATGATTATACTTCTATGTTGAAAAATAATACCTGAAAAACAGAGTTTGAAAGGAAAACGAAAAACAGAGTTTGGAAGGAAAACAGATGTGAAAAAGATTTTGCAATCCAACTTCGAATTTCTTTTTCAAGCAAAGTGCCCCATACAGAGCTGGAGTAACCACTACGCACATCCGTAGAACACCAAGGAAAAAGGGACAATACAGAATTCGGAAATAAAGTAAGTATATCTAGTGTTCCACAAATAATATTTCTTCATTAGAATATTATTTTAGGGTATATTTTGTGTACAGCTTTTCTTTACATTTTGTCTATCTGAT
>JAGDQP010000326.1:771-102091 GCA_022664845.1 Lepisma saccharinum
GTGTGTGTGTGTGTGTGTGTGTGTGTGTGTGTGTGTGTGTGTGTGTGCGCTCAATCTGTATTACATGTATCTGTAATGACGTATTCTATACCAGAATGCTTGTGCATGGAATCTGGTCATCAGAATGAAAATAAATCAAAATCAAAATCGTCATCCGTGAATGCTTCGTTGAAGTAAGAGGTCTAAGATCTCAGGATGAAACTACAAGATCACAAGTGGATGGCCTGTCAAAGCCTTCGTCCCATTTCATCTTCATCATAATCATCTGAACCGTCATTTATGTTGTGTGACAACAATAACTTCATCGCTGATGTTCAAAATCAATCTATAGAATGCCTAGAACTCAATGAAAAGATATCGTTTATTGCAGATTGGCTAAATTGTGTCAAATGCACTGCATGAAACTTGTTTAGTTTATCCAGAGAAGTGTTCTGCATATGGAAGGGAGGAAATCAGATGATAACAAGCCGTCAACAAGAAGGTGGCGTGTGGGCAATCAATTCACTTCCTCGCTGCACAATCTTGCACGTCGCGTGAAGCAAATGTGAGAGTTTACGCTGTTAATAAATGAACGAAATATCATGTAATTTAATTTTAAAGTAAATAAAAACATAAATAAAAAGTCTATTTACATGTTGACTTAAAATTTGCTTCACCTCTAACCCCTTCACCTAAACATTGAACAAAATTAAATTCTGTGTATTCTATTTAGTAAGATCCTACTCAGAGGTTCTGTTTATGGAAAACGAACTTTAGAACCCATTATACGGTTCAATAACTACTCCACTCTTTACTATACCTGATTCATTCAAGTAGCTCGCTTTGCGTTCGTTGCTAAATGGAGATCACTACTTCTGAAATTTGTGCTCTTGTAGGCTTATACATGGAAGACGTCAAGGACCAAATGTACGTAAGTTCATATTAAAATGTAATATTGAACTCGGGATTTAATTGAGGTTTTTCCCTACCACAGGAAGAGAATGGAAGTAATCTAGCAAGTGTGCTAGTCAGTGTTCGATTTGTAGCGGGGGATGTTTAGGATTATCCCCCTCTCGGCAAAATTTTCCTTTGGTACTTTTTACAGAAATATACCTCTAACCTGGGATATAGACGATCCCAAAATACCGTATACTACTTACCTCACTAATTCTACCCCCTCTCTGGAAATTGCACAAATCGAACACTGGTGCTAGGTTTGTTTGAAGCAAAGTAAGAGATTATTGCTTTGTAAAGAATTTACGAGTTCCAGTGTTTGTTCAGGTGCCGTTACTGTATTTTATCATGTAGTCTTGTGCTTAAAAGTGAAAACAGACTCGATTTTGTACGTTCCCATTCAAAACTCTCTCTTCGATCCATTATATATGATTATGAAGTGAGTACAGTTAGTTTGTTAGGATTCCACTCTTATTGTAGTGGTTAGTAACGCTGTAAGTTTTCAGTAGCACTGTAAGATTTCAGAACAAAATGAGCAGCTGTCGTTTTCTCCTGCAGTAGGTAAAGCTACTCGCTCCAAAGAGTACAAAAACGAGCGTTGTACAAGGGTGCATATTCAAAGGTGACCATAACAGTAATGGACCAGTCCTCACTCCTCAGTAGACCAATAAGGGAAACAGTAATAATAGAGTTTCTACGGAATAAAATAGCAAACAAAGGTCATTTTATACTTCCGTGAGGTTTAATAGTGTAGTTCCCCTAGTGTTTTTAAGGGGGGGGGAATGTAAAAATTGATCGGCGGAAAACCCGTTCTTTTTTTTGCCACTTTGGAAAAGAATTTTTTTTTGCAATTTCGGTGTAGCTAACATTATTTTAACATTAATAAATAGTTAAAATGTTTGTTTTCGGTACAAATATACGTTTAGAATAATAAAATCTGAATTGGAACTCCCTGAAGCAAAGCTGGGTTCCATATTTTTTTTTAGTTTTTCTATAGATTTTGTTCATTCTTAAGTAGTATGCATATTCTTATAATATGATATCATGTATATGATTTTCGTGTAATGACATTCTAACTGACTTGTTCTATACCATAATACATGTTTGTGTGCTCCATGGTCAACAGAACTCAATAAATGTATATTCAATCTATTCCAGCTTCCAGCCATTGTCATATTGGGCTATGGCTATCGCATTACGATGGGACAATCTAATGCAGCGGGAAACATGTTTCTTGCTCAAACTTAATAACATCGGTAACTGTTAACTTCTCAAATATATATTTTACGAAAAGCCGTAAATAGGCCTGTTTTAAGAAGTAAATGCTTTCTTATAAATATGATAAACCCGTTCGAACTCGGAACAGTTTCAGGGTGAACCAGCTAGTATGTACTTATTTTGTAAATTATTACTTTATAGTCCGAGAAAACGATTTCATATTTAAATACAATGCTTTCTGAATATTTCTGGAACTCTTTTGTATAAAGAACAAATATAAGAATGTCACATTAAATGGATTTAAAGAACTGGGTATTATACAAACACGACTCGTGGTTAAGCAGCTTATTTTATTCTAGTGTGAATGTACATGCTATTCAACATTAGAATGTATTAGTATGAGCAAGACTGAATTGCTCAAAATGTAATTGATAATTGTTCGAAATAGTCCTATTCAATTTAGAGTATTATGATCAACGAATATGTTTTGTGTATGAAACTATATTTTATTTGTTGTATTCCATTCATTGCCTTAGTATTCCAGAAAATAAAATAAATTCCTATCACTTTTCTATTGTAAAATACATTACTATCACTTTACTATTATTGTGTAATGAAATGCCAACCGGATCTTCGTAATATACTCAACAATATTTACAGTAGCTCCTATGACCAGAATCCACAGCAAAGGGGCAAAATGCATAATGGGTGAGTCCGACAAATCTTTGTTAAGAATTTACGAATCGTTAAGAACTTGTAAGAGCCTTGAAAATATATTAGATTCGCTAAATTATTAACTGAAGTTGGAGAAAAACACAATATATCTGTTAAGTAGTGAATATTCGTGATGAAAAAACTATTTCGGCAATGAAACCACGTTTTTTTTCTTTTGCCTCGTGGAAAAAAATAATATTTCCTGTTTTTTCCTGACCTTTGAAACACTATCTCAAATACCTTATAGACCTAATGCCAGAGAGAAAGGAATTAATTTCTTTCTCTCTGCTAATACACATATCAGTCATTCGCCCCTAGTGAAGTAAAATGAGAACGGAAAATGGAACGCCGAAAACAAAACGATTGTTTTCCAATTTTTCGTGCTACTTTGATGGAAAAAAACCTTTTTTGCCATTTCTGGGCAGCTAACATGTTTTGATAATTAATAAATGGTTAAAATGTTAGTTTATGATGCAGATATACATTCTGAATAATAAAATCTGTGTTGGAACTCCCAGAAACAAAGCTATGCTCCATAAATGTGTATTTAATGGATTCCTGCTTGCAGTGAGTCATGCATTGCGTTGCGCTGGAAAAATCTAAAGCAGCAAAAAACTTACGTTTTCTGCTCCATCTTAATAACATCGCTAATCGTAAACTATCCCAATATATACTTTTAAAGCTCTTTTATGTGAAGAAAATAATATAAGCATGTCACTTAAATGGATTTAAAAAAACTGGACTCACTTATTTTATGCTATTGATAATATTATACATGCTATTTACAAAATGCATTACCATAAGTAAATCTAAATACATATATTCCTCTATTGTTTATTATATAATTGATAATTGTTCGAAATATTCAATTTAGAGTATTTTGTTCAGGGAGTATATTTTGTGTATGGAACTACATTTTCTTTGCTGTATTCTGTGATTTTCTATCATAATATTTATTGCCCCAGTTTTCCAGAATATAAAATACTTTCCTCTCTTTTTTGTATTGTTAAATAATTAACTATCACTTAATTATTATTGTGTAGTGAAATGCGAACAGGATCTTCGTTATACACTCATGTATATGTACAGGCTCGTATGGTCAGAATGCTGAACAGAGAGACAAAAGCGTCATGGCTGAGTCCCTCAAATATTTGTTAAGAATTTACGGATCGTTAAAGTGTTGCAAGAGCTTTGAGATACATTACATTCACTAAATTAATAAGCAAACTTGCTGAAAACTACAAAATGTCTGCTAACTAGTAAATATTCGTGATGAAAAAGCAAAGAAAAACGAATTAAATCAGTTTTTTGCCTCGCAAATAAAAATCCTGATTTTTTTTAATTTTCTGTTTTCTCTCGTCCTTTAAACGCTATTCTTTCCCGTGTCTGGAAATTCTAAAAATCGAACACTGCCCAGTTCTACTATACCTTTTGTCGGTGGCCGAAAACTGGTGCCATATATAATTAACATTGAGTCAAGTTAACAGCTCTTCCTTATCTCCTCTTCATCTTCTCTCTCCTATTTCTTCATATCCGATATCATTCAGTTCCTCCACATTCATTTCATACCATTGTTTGTCCATCACTACCACCGCAGCTCCCTTATCTGCTTGTTTCACTACAGTGTCTTCTAGTAATGCTAATCATTCCTAACCAACGCCGTTACCTTTTTCCTTATCCTCTTCCTTACTTCTTTATCATCAACCTCCGTCAGGGCTTCCTCTATCCCCTAGACCATCCACCATGCAATATCCACTTAGTCCTTTCCCTTTTGAATTTGTATCCTAAACTTAGAAATTGTTTCTCATCCTTTCTTATCTTAGTTTCATCTAGTGTTTTAAAGGCCTGTGAAAAAAAAACGGAAATTTTGGGGGAAAAACAGGAAAAGTTATTCCTTTTCACGAGGCAAGAAAAAAACGTGGTTTTATAGAAGAAATCGTTTGTTTGTTTGTTTTTTATTGTTTTTTCATCACGAATATTCACTACTTAACAGATATTTTGTGTTTTTCGCCAACTTCAGTTAATAATTTAGCGTATCAAATGTATTTAAAGGCTCTTACAATTTCTTAACGATTCGTAAATTCTTAACAAAGATTTGTCAGACTCACTCATTATGCTTTTTCCTTATCTGCTCTAGATTCTGGCTGGTCATAAGAGCTAGTGTAAATACTGTTGAGTATATAACGAAGATCCGGTTGGTATTTCATTACATAATAATAGTAAAGTGATAGTAATTTATTTTAGAATAGAAAAGTGATAGGAATGTATTTTATTTTCTTGAACACTAAAGCAATGAATCGCATAAATGAAATGTAGTTTCATACACAAAATATATTCGTTGATCATAATTACTCTAAATTCAATAGGCCTATTTCGAACAATTATCAATTATATAATGAGCAACGACTTCATGTCATATTATCTTCAGACTTACTCATAGTAATGCATTCTAATTTTGAACAGCGTATTATTCACAGTAGCATAAAAAAGCTGCTTAAGGAGACATTTGCCGTTTTAAATTGTTATAAAATAGCGTATATACCGTTATTATTTTTATTGAAAAAGTGATAATGATGCTTTTTATAACGTTTCTAAATGATTTTTCTAGAGAATAAATATTAATTATTTAATTAATTAACGATTTTTGTTTCTACTTTTCTACTAAACTAACGAAGCAGGAACATCGAATCTAAAATATATGATTCCCTACATCTTCCTGAGTGACATGAATAATTTCGCAAAGCTTCTTTTGCATTACATTAATTTTATGCGCTTTTCTCTGAAGAGGTGGGCAGTTTGATTGCAACAGTTTTATGCAAAATAATGTAACATTGATTTTCTACTTTTTATTATATTAAGATGGTACATTTGTTTACCATTTAATATACAGGGGTTGGACAAAAAATCTAAAACGTTTGAAAAGGTGTGAAAATCATACCTAGTATGGTGTGGGGCCTCCTTTTGCGTCCAAAACAGCTTGGATCCGACGTGGAATGGACGTATACAGCTCCTGAATCGTGGTATGTGGAATGTTGTACCATTCTTCCTCCAAAACATGCTCCAGTTCCTTAAGGGATGATGGTGGAGGGTAATGAGACCGAACACGCCTTTCTAACACAGACCACAATGGCTCAATGATGTTCAGATCTGGTGATTGTGGGACCCAGGGGAGGTGTGATAGCTCCTGGTCATGCTCTACAAACCATGATTGCACCGTTTTTGCAGCGTGACAGGGTACCAAATCATCTTGGTAGATGCCATCACCATCCGGGAACAATGTGTGGGCCAAGGGTAGAACCTGGTCCCCCAAAATGGCCTCATACGCCTTAGCATTCATCATTCCATGCAGGGCTATGATGGGACCTGCAGAAAACCACGATATCACTGCCCATACTGTAACAGAACCACCCCCATGCTTTACAGTTGGGCGCAGACAGTCTGGATCATAGGCCTGCGACGGTGTTCTCCATACGTAAACACGACCGGTTGTTGGAAACAAGGTGTAGGCCGATTCATTGGAATACATTACGTGTTTCCACTGATCAAGCGTCCACTCCTTGTGGTCCTTGCACCACTGGATACGCCGCTTCGCATTTACTGCTGTGACCAGAGGTTTGGCGATCGCGGCCCTGCCATGAATTTTCATTTTATGAAGTTCCCGTCGCACTGTTTTTGATGAAACCGGGTTCTGTAGGCCGGAATTGAGTTCAGACGTAATTTTCATTGCAGTGGTCTGCTTTTTAGCTGCTACAATCCGTTTTAATGCCCTCCTGTCCCTATCGGACAGGATTGTCTTTCGACCACTGTTGTGCTTTGCATACGTTGTTTGTCCATGCATTGTGTATGCCCTCGTGACATTGGACACAGTGCCTGTCGATACCCACTCAATAGTCGCCACTGTTGTCTCTGAAGCTCCAACCAGACGGGCACCAACGATCATGCATCTTTGGAAGTCTGTCAGGTCGCCCATTTTACCGCACCACTTGCACACCACGACACTCACAGGTGAACTGGGTACTGCTGACGGAAGAGGAAGGTCCACATGACACATTGAAAACAAAACACGATCGGCAACCGCAACACGTGGTGTACAATGGCGGGCCACACTTACGTGTCCTGTATGACATGTTTTATAGATTTTTTTGTCCAACCCCTGTATGTCATTGCAAAGAGTGAAGATTGTTTTTTTTCTTTTGCAATATTTTTTTACTTTAAAAAGTATACTCATTCCGAAAAAAGTAAAAAGTTTGTTACATGAGTAAATCATTTTGAATTCCCCACCGTTCACTAGCGCCGCTTTGCGAATCAGATGCGAACTGCGACGACACTTGCCCATAACGACAGTAGAATTTCAGTGGTGCTGACTCTGCTTTTACTGTCCGGTGCATTATTTTTTTTCTGCTGTGGTGGGTAAAACTAGAAGACCTCTATCACAAACTAAAAAAGGAGTAAACATTCACAAGCACGTCGTTTATATTGGAAAAGGCATAAACTCGAATGTGATGATGTAAATGCGATTACAGTGAACTTGGAAGATGCCGTAGTTCAACATATCGTTAATGAAGACAATAGCTCTTCGAGTGCTGTAAAGGAACCTGACATCGCTAAAGAACCTAGCAGCTCTCTAGCAACTTACAGCAGGAAGATAACGTTAATAATAGATAAGAATATTTAATTAGTTGATTGCTTGGCATTGTATACTACCAAGCGTGTAAAAATATCTCCAATGAGAAATTCTCTTAATCTCAGAAACAAAACATTTAAATATTGTTTCATATAGTATACGGTGTATGTGGTATTGTTTCTCATGCGCTTTTATCAATAAATAGACTCTTCCCCCCACAACCAAAAAAAGAAACACAATAAAACCCAGCCAATATTCAGCTTTCAAAATTTACTTCAAAACTTGATATGACAGTTCATTGCTAAGATACTTTGTTTAAATCATTGCGAATTTCTGTTACTAATCGAAAACATTGACAGCATACAAGATTTCAATAAAAAAACACTTTTTAAATAATGCTAAAAATTAGATTTATTAGCTGCATTAGTAAATAAGGTTTTATTTTGCCATGTAAGTTACTGATTATTTATTTATTTTTGCGCGGCTTTTGTCCAAGTAAGATTTCTTTTTAACTGTATAAAGGTAATGGGGATTATATACAGTTCATGGTCGTTTATATCCAGGGAAGATTTTGTCTTACATTCGGGAATCGAACCCAGGACCTCCCGAAGGCAAAGCCAACGCTCTACAAGCAGAGCTATATTGCTCGGTGAACACTAATTCGGGGAAGAGGATGAGGAAGTAAATTGAACTTGTCTTAGTGAATTGTAGAAAATCTCACTGAGGATGGCCAGCCATCAGAGATTAATTCAGGGGGTGTTCCGGGGGAAATGCCCTCCCTGAAATTAAAAATTCTCCCCTTAACTGAATTTGCCTCTTATATTCTGCAAAGTTGTGTTGATGATGATGATGATTGGATGATGATGACGCCCATAGGACGGGAGCTACAGTATAACGTGGGATCCGAACCACTTGTGTCCGCACCGGGAATCAAACCCGGGACCCCTTGTTTCATATTTTGACATGCATAATTTTCATAATTTGACATTTATAATCATCATCAGCGATCTGAAATATATAAAGAAACTAATTTTCAGCCCATTTGGATAAGTTTGATATAATTTGACATGCCACATTATATCCGCTATTTTTACATTTTTGCATTTTGACTCCGCAATCGCAATCAGTGACTTCGAACAACAATTTGAACGTAATATCATGCACAGTGAACAGTGTTTTCATATTTTGACCAGGTTTTTGGATTTCAGTTTCGTGCAACGTTCCGAAAGTATGGTTACTACACCATAGAGGCTAGGGTTATTATATTACCAGGGAAAGGCTAGCTGAGGCAAAGCCCTCAGTCAGACCCCTCGCTTACTCGGTCTACAGGAACAGAAAAACAAAGTAATTTTCATTTGTTTATGAACGTAAACTTATATCTACCAGTATGTATATAAATAATTTACTACAAACTACATATATTTATTAGTTTTGAAGTTCGATACATTAACCACAAGTCACGACGAGGGGTTAGACAAATCGGATTGAGAGAGAAGGGGAAGAAGAACTGTCTATGGTTGTCTCTCTCAAAATAGCAAAGAGAGAAAAGGAAGGAAAATTCGGATATGGTTAATGACCTGGTGTTATTTGTCCGGAGGATATTGAGTATGGCTGCAAGAAACCAGTTTTGAGTGGGTTGGGGGTAGTTTTGAGAAAATCCTTTCGATCAGTACAAGAGTAGAACCTTGACAAGCACTTCGTTTTGAATGGCTAGCAGTCTATTATCTCCTGCACGACACATAATTATTTCATGTTTAGTTTAAATGTTTCCATTATCGCTTTCCATAAGTTTGTACTGCATGTCGTTATGAAAGAATCACAACAGGGTAAGACACGGATGGCTAAAAATAAACGACAAGTGAATATAGAGTATAGGTGTATTTGTATTTGCCTGGTGTGACTGATGAAAAGACCTGGAAAATCCTCGGGTAGGAAGGACGCTGCCAGGGCCTTCCGATTGCTACGCCAACGTTCTAATAACGTTGCTACGGCCTATCGGTTCGGCAACTTTAAACTTAGGATCTACTAACGGTTAGGATATTTTTCAAATTTTAAGGTCTTTAGACATCTATGGAACAGACCGGGATATGGTATGCGAAGGCAGCGGACGGTGTCTTAGTTAAGGTACCATCCTGAAGTTTGTGTGGTGAACTGAAGGAAACTGAAGAACCTCATTCAGGAAAGTCGGCAGCAGGATTCGAACGCACGTACCTACCCATTGCGAATCCGAAAAGAAATTATAGAAAAAGATACATTAGGTTTCATCATATTAAAAAATCTAGCGTAAATTACGCCTTCATACTTATATAATGCTTCAACACAACGGAACTATGCTCATTGGCAGGGCATGCATGCATGCAGAATGCATTAGACGAGATGACTGCATAATGAAGAACTTCACGGACTGTACCATTCACCAGATGTAAAAATAATTAAATCGCGACGTCTAAGGTGGGCAGCCCACGTAGCTCGAATGGGGAGAAACGAAGATTATATTCTGGTTGGAATATAATCAGAAGGAGACCATTGGGGAGACCGAGACATCGTTGGGATGACAATATTAGAAACTGTCATGCATTTCTATATTTTCTTTGTTCTATGATAGTTATTGCTCTTGTTCATGAAGAATACTAGGATAACTGAAAGTGTTACTTTTACTCCTGACAAACCAATATCTCTCAGTAAGGAACTTCCTCATTAGATATGTGTTTTACCTTTGAATTTTCTTTTCTGGGCTGAATTTGCAACTTTGGTCTAAGTCCCCCACCCTACCCTAAGGTGCTGCATTACCAAAATAACATTCATACATTTTTCTACAATAATGGCAAATTTCACATTAAATGATAAAATAAATTAGCTTCTGTCTGCATGTCCCTTCTAAGAATATTTGTCATTAATTTCTTTTAAGTGATTTTTGGAAGGGGGGCTGTTGCCCCTATAAAAGTCACTGGCACATGCAGGGAGCATCGGAGCATCAGTTCTTTGACATTTGGGATCAATATGACACTAGCATTCGCAAAATAAAGTTTGGGATTTTTGTAGCACTCCACCCAGCCCTTGTTACGCCCTTTGTCCCCCCCAGAGAGGGACTTTACCCAAAATAATGTTCGAGACACCTGTACTAGCATTGCGGGTGATTGTTATTGCATTTTGTAACTGATAATAACGATTTGTCGCAAAATCCTTACAAATTATTTTTGGAGAAAACTGCTTCCAAAATTTAACATTGAATCTCCCAGAAGGAAAATGAACTTGTGTTTACGCCCCCAAAACGGGGGCTAAACAGTGATTTTGTGCAATATACTTTAAAAATTTGAAAAATCCTGACATTTTTCAATAAGAACGCCAAATTTCACATTAATAGTGTGAAAATTTCATCTTCTCCCAGAGCTCTAGAAAATAACGAGTTATGGAACTGTACTATAATTTGGTTTGCAATATTTTACAAATAATACTTTGTATCTGCGTATACGTTACATGAAAAACTGAAACAAGAATGAACTGTTATTGCTACTTACAAGTATATAGTTTTATTTACTTAACAATTTCCAGATACAGCCCGATTTCAAACATTTTATACCGGACATTAACAACAAGGGGAAGAATTTTTGGAAGGAAATGGCATAGCTCTGGCCTTATTCAATGTACCATCCCAACATCTCCTTGATATGACTGAGGGAAACCAGGGAAAATCTCAGTCAGGGTGGCCGGCACCGAGTATCAAACACGGGCTTTTCGATTATAAGGCGAGCACCTGTTCTTGGCACTTTGCATTTTCAGATTTTCAAATAGAAAGAAATGTCGATTGTCTGGTAGAACAGTTTTATACACCGAGCCTCCGTAGCTCAGTGGTAGAGCGTTGGCGTAGTATTCGGGAGTTCGATCCCAGCGGCCAACGAACCTGACAGGTTTTTCCTCAGCCGCACCAGGCAAATGTCGGGATGTCATCTTAAGCATGGGCCCTGGCCGACACATTCCTGAACCATTTCCCAGTATCCCTGTCTGAGCCTTAGATGCCTAAAGGTCATAAATAAAATTTGAAAAAGCAGTTTAATAACATGAAAAACTTCTTTCTACATCACACGATGTTATCACCTCAAATTTGAACTTCGATAAACAATTACAGTTTTAAAAACGCAACGACAAGGATTTATTTGTATCAGTTCGCCCACAAATATACAAGTGAACACATTTCAAACATTTAAATACATATATAGTAATTCATAAATTAGCCAAATCCCTTTTCTTATAAATAGGAAGATTTTATTCAAGCTCACTTTTGAAAACTCGACTATAATTTCCATCAAACCTATTTTGCACTGATACGAATATTCAAAGACTAACTTGCCCCACCACCACCAGTTCTGTCCGGCAATCGCCGCCACTGCTTTCAAGTGTTCTTTCGGGAGGGGGGAGGTCAAAATCTTTTACGAAGGAATTAGGCTCAACACTTGTATTAGTAATATACATACTGAAAATATATACATATGTAAAAATCTTTGAATTTTTAATATCAAAATTTGCTTGCCGCTTGTAGGATTTTTATTAGGATTACTGTTAGATAGTTAAACTTGTAACATCCTGTCGTAGAAACTTGTAACAGTAGTAGGACCTAACACCAACTCTTGCAAAATTTATGTATATTGCGGCTAACCTGCCGGAAGATTTTTTTATTTATTTTTCATTTTTGAGACAGTTTGGACTCTCTCATAATCGAACAGGATACCAAGGAAAGTAAGCAGACTGACTTTCCAAGTGGACATCAAATTGTTGATTTGGGCCATGTACTTCGTTGGTCTATGAAGCTTCAAGACAACCATAGGAATCCCAACCCTGAGAGCTGTACGTAGCTCAAACTTAGCCCAAACGTAGCTCAAACTTAGCCCAAGGCTATCAATAATGGAAACGTCTTTTGAAAATACTATTTCTAAGAAAAATGACAACCATGGCACGTGATGGCAATAACCTCTCTTGTTGTTTTATGAAAGGAAGGAAAATGATATGTATTTTCGCCCTCCTTTTTATATTTGTTTTCACAGGGAAGATAAGGAAAGGGAAGACCGGTAGTAAACAAACAGGTAGTGATTTTGCCTTTTGGTGGTGATTAATTTCCACCCTGGCGTGAAAAGGAAATAGTGGGGAGTTGAAAGCAAAGTGGATGGTCATCATCAGAAACATATCAAATCTAAGCACAGCAAAAATATTATATCACATATTATTTCAGTCACTACTTCAGTATGGAATTATTTGGGGGGGGGGGGGGGAATTCTGGAAACAGCAAAAAGATTTTTTCCTTGCAAAAGAGAGTCATCAGAATAATAACAGGCATGAAAATTAACGAATCGTGTAGACCAATTTTTAGGGAACAGAGTGTTTTACCACTTCCGTCTTTATATCGTAATGATCCCTTTAGTTTTGAATTGGTGAACTCAAAGATACACGGGATTGGTTTTCAGCCCTCAACCCTTTATTTATATACAAGAACAAAGTTAATAAAATTACCGTCCCGAAGAATACAGTTTACAGTTATCTGGGTATGAACGATTACAAAGATATCTTATTCTTAAGAGTGATCAGTTAGAGATTGTGGAAAATAGGATGACACCAGTTCCTTAGCAAGCTGCGTGTCGGGAAGTTGTACCAGTTCCTTGGCGAACTGCGTACTGGAGAATATTAAAGTAAGAGTACACACCAGTTCCTTGGCGAACTACGTGTGCGGATGACACCAATTCCTTAGCGAATTACGTGTCAGGTGGTTGTACCAGTTCTTTGGCGAACTACGTACAGGTTAAGTTAGGGTTTATTTGTGAGAGTGCACAGCAGTTCCTTGGCGAACTACCTGTGCAGGATAGTACCAGTTCCTTAGCGAACTACGTACTAGGATGTTCCAGTTTCTTAACAAACTGCGAACGGTTGAAGGAGAGGAGCTGACCACTCGGGAGAAACGAGTGATGGCTCTTGCTCTGTGCAGGTTCTCTTTAAAGGTGAATGTAGGGGTGGTTCCTCTTGTTTCTCCTACTTGACTCCAGCAAATATCTTCCGTTATTTGCTCCATCTGGTGTTAGTTTCAGGAGTTGACCGTCGTCTGCTCCAATGTGTATGTATGATTTGTTTACTTACATAACCACATGTTTGTTCTATAAACATGTATGTTATTGTTTATACAATGTCCACGTGTTCGCTATACACCTTGGTCATTGCGATATGTTTACCATATTTTAATATTTGTGAAAAACAACTTCAAAAAATACTATAAATGCATTAAAGAGACACATTCGTACGACACCCGTAATAATCTTAACATTGAGATACCATCGCATAACAGCATTCTTCTAGAAGTTGGTCCAAAATATATGGGAACTCTTCTGTATAATAAACTTCCACAAAATGTCAAAGATATAAATTCGGCGCCAAATTCAAGAAAGAAATAAAAAAATATCTTACAAAACAATCCTTTTATTCAATAGAAGAATACAGGAATCCCGGAACGTGACAATATAGGTACTAAAAAATTCAGAAAAGAGATTCCCAGCATACTGGAAAAAAGGCGTTTTATTCAAATTCAGAATTTTTATCGTATGATATGAAATAATTATGTATCAGACAAACTTGAGAGCGTTGTTATTGATAGGATACAGCACGTATATTATTTGTTCTAACGTGCCGTATATCATTGTGTCATTGCACAACTTGTATTTATAATATGTGCAAGTATTACTTACGTATGTATATGTGTATTTTGTATCTTTGTGTATATAACTTTAATTACTTGTGTACCTCTATATCAAGCATTGTATACCCATATTTTTGTATGCTCTGTAACTCATATGTTCTGTACCGTTGTCCTCAATGTACATTTTTTACGGTCTGAAGAAAGCAATAAATTATCAAATTATCATGTACGGAGCCACAGAATTTAAATTGTAGGCATTTCTGACTCATTTCGTACATGTATCTATCTATGTGTGGAAGTCGTTGCATTTTATGCCATCAAAAAGTCTTATTTTTTTTATTATTCTTCCTCCCCTTCTTCTTCTTCTTCTTATTATTATTATTATTATTGATGATGAAGTTCTGCCCGAAGGCAGGACCCGGCCTAACCCGGTGGCCGGAAATGTAAAGCATCATTTTTAATACTTTCTTGGTGAATCGTTGGTGTCACCGTAAACTTCATAGGGAGTACTATAATTTATGCCGACAATGTTTTCCTCTAAACTCCATAGGGGCAGATATATATATATATATATATATATATATATATATATATATATATAGACATGGTATCGATCTCAATAGGTAGATATTTCTTCGAAATCTACGTAAAAGTAATAAAAAACGCACACACACAAACAAACACTTGAGAATTTCACTGTCGATGAACGAGAAATTGTAAAAAATATTTGAATTGTTTATTTTGTACGCTTTTCTGAGCGCACACACATCAGGATGAAAGCCAAAGAAATTGCTAACAGTTTATGGACAACAGATAGATTTCGGCTCAAGACGCGAGACGAAACAACTAAGGAAGGAGGAAGGAGCCCGCGGCCGTAAATTGTTATCCCATCCCCCTCCACTTTTCCGAAAATCTGGGAGTAATTTATGAGTGTTCTTACAAAATACTTCTTTTTATATTCGTTTAGCAACACTGACCAGTTTTGGCGCTAAACACTGTTTGAGAGAAGAGAAAATGTTCCCAGAATCCCCACCAGGCAAGCGACCGTGGCCGATGCTAATTCCATCTAGCGTCTCAGAAACAAAATACTAGCAGAATACAATTCCCTAAACCACGAGTCGTGTTTGTAAAACACCCAGTTCTTTAAATTTAAAATCCATCTAATGTGACATTCTTATATTTTTTTCTTTATACAAAAGAGCTCCAAAATATTTAGAAAGCACTGTATTTAAATATAAAATAATTTTTTTTTACTATAAAGTAATAATTTACAAAATAAATTATTAGTAGCTTTGACATACTACCTCTTTCACCCTGAAACTGTTCAGAGTTCGAACGGGTTTATCATATTTATAAGGCAGCATTTACTTTCATAAAGCACGACTATTCTTGGCTTTTGGTAAAATATATATTTTAAAACTTTACTGTTAGCAAAGTTATTAAGATGGGGCAAAAAACATAAGTTTTCCGCTGCGTTAGATTATCCCATCGTAATGCAATAGCCCTATATGACGTAGGCTGGAGGCTGGAATCGATTGAATATACATTTATGGAACACAGTTTTGCTTCTGGGAGTTCCAATACAGATTTTATAATTATAAACATATATTTGTACCAAAAACAAACATTTTAACTATTTGTTAATGCTCAAATAATGTTAGCTATACCGAGATGGCAAAATAACGTTCTTTTCCAAAGTAGCACGAAAAGTTTAAAAAATACGGGTTTTTCTGTTTTTTCCGCCGATCAATTTTTCCGGTTTAAAAAATAACGCTAGCTTCACCTAACACTACCACTCCTCTTCTACAGTCTCCTTGACTTCCTACTTCTTTCTTCCAACCAAGCTTCCCTTTTTCCTCAAGCCTGCATCTCACTTTATTTCTAAACAGCTATCCTCTGCTGTCCATCCACTCGTCTATTTTCCTTTTTAGCTTCGGAAAATGTCCAAAGTGGATATAATTAAGAATGGCAGGAGATGAAGAAAGAAGAACAAGAAAGGTTTTTAATGAAGTGCTTAGATGAGGGAGTGACGCTGAAAGGACTAGTATTGCATAAGAAAGATGCAGTGTGTAATACAAAGAGTTTGCATAAACTTAGTGAAGTTGCAAGAATATGGAACGAGATCGGGAAGATAAAAGATAGGTAGGCTTAGAAAAGTGAAAGAGATGTTTAAGGATCAGATAGAAGGTGGTTTGAGTGTTTTTACCATGGAGATGATGTTGTTAGCATTAGCAAAATGGGAAGTAGTGTTTAGAGATAAAGTGAGATTCAGGCCTGAGGGAAGAGCGAAGAATCTTGGTTGGAAGGAAGAAGTAGGAAATCAAGAGGACTGTAGAAGATGAGTGGTAGTGTTAGGCGAAGCTAAGATAAGAAAGGATGAGGAACAATTGCTAAGTTTAGGATACAAATTGAAAGGGACAAACGACCAAGTGGATATTGGTGGATGGTCTACGGCCGGGTTTCTCAACCTTGGGGGTCGCGGAGGAAAGTGAAAATATTAATTTAACTAGGGTTTTGTAGGTTTAAACTAATAAATTTTAAAGAAAGTGTTTTATTTTACTTGTCGTTTTTAATAATTACTAAAGATAATGTTGTTCGCAAAATATTTTGTATAATATAAATAGGATATTTATTATGAATGCAGGAAATAAACTTTTATGTTTTGAAATGAAAAGCAAATATTACACAAAATAAAATAATTGTGGGTCGTCGGCTAGAAAACATGGTGAAAGGGGGTCGCGGGATCAAAAAGGTTGAAAAACGCTGGTCTACGGGATAGAGGAAGCCCTGGCGGAGGTTGAAGATAACGAAGTAAGGAAGAGGACACGGAAGAAGGTGGTGGCCTTGGTTAGGAATGTTCCTAGGAGAAATAGAGCTAACATTACTGAAGACGAAAGTATTGATTAGTAGAAGAAAGGACATTGTAATGGAACAAGCAGATAAGGGAGGTGCGTTGGTAGTGATGGATAAACAATGGTATGAAAGGAACCTGAAGGAACTAAATGATTATGGATATGAAGAAATAGGAGGAAAAGAAGATGAGTATAGTGGAAGATTGCAGGAAGAGAGGATTCAAGAAATTTATAGATGAAGAAGGCACATTACCGCAGGTGAAAGGTTTCCCGAAGGTTCATAAGAAAGTGAAACTGAGGTCGGTCTTGGACTGTAGGGACAACATGCTACAAAGGTAGGAAAAGAAAATTAAGAGGATAGTGGAAGCGATAGGGGAAGGTCAAGAAAGTAGAAGAGTGGTTAATTCAGCTGAGATGGTGAAGTTAGTACACAGAATAGGAGTGAAGCGGGAAAATACGGTGATGTTCAGTGCTGATGTGAAAAGCATGTTTCCGACTCTACGTAGAGAGGAATTATTCCGTATAGTGAACAAAGAAATGGGACGAAAAGTTATAGAAGGGTGGGATAGTGACACAATGCAGAAGGCTCTAAAAGTGGTATGGGCGAATGGGCTTTGTAAAATAGGTGGCAAGATAGTGTGTGCGAAAGTAGGCCTCAGTATAGGATTGTGTATAACTCCAGTGTTAGCAGATTTTTGTGATGAATTATTGGGAAAGGATGGTGATGGAAAAAGGAAAGGACTGACTACTACTATTTTGCAGGCACGTTGATGACTGTCTGGGCATTTGAAAGGCTCAAGACGAACACGAGATATATTCATGAAGGAGCTTAATGATAACGGCAGAGGGGTGTTCTTGGAAAGCGAGATGGAGGAAAACAAAGTATTAAATTTCTTGGATCTCGTGACTGAGAAAACGGAAGAGGGAGATTTGTAGTTTCATGGTTTCAGAGGAAATGTGCTGCAGGAGTTTCTGACTCGAGAGGAGTGACGTTGATGAAATAACTAAAGAAAATGTTATAAGGAACATGAAGGAAAAAATAGAGAAGATTAACACGGAAGAAGATCAAAAGAGAGATGTGGAAAGGTTTTGGGAATAATTCAAGGAGAATGGTTAAAGTGAGGATGAAAGAGCAATGATCAGGAGGAAAACATGGCACAAAAGGCGGGAGAAGAAAAAGTGGTTTGGAATAGGAAGTGGAGGAAGAATTACCGGGAAATTCAAGAGGTTGTTACGAAAGGCAGGAGAGAAAACATATAGGACAGAAGGGAAGAGGATCTTGGACTTAGCGACAAAGAAGAAAGGTGCTCTTTATATTTTAAGTTTCCTTTGGTTTATTTCTTTCTTTATTATTTAATATTTATTGATTATATTTTTGGCCTATTTATTTTATGTTGTTATTTAATTATTTATTTATTGTGCATTTTTTACGTGAAATATTTTTTGTGCCTCGATTATATTTACTTGTTATGTGGTTACCTGTTACAAGTTTGTGAAAGCGGTATAGTTGCCTAGGGGGCGTGTCCTTTGCGAGGACTGTGGTTGGTTACAATTTGTTTAGTTTTTTAAAGTGAACGGATTCTGGGACGTGATTGGACGTAGAAAGGATCTCTGGGCCTTCTGGTACTTTTTATTTATTCTTAATGTGTATTAATGTGTCGTCTGAGGAAAATGTTAGAACATTAAAACCGTTACGCTTGCTGTCTGTTTTTAAAATAAATTTAAGTGTATAGCCTTGTCAGCTCGTTTTAATTAAGCATGGATACAAGGCCTTAGTATTATCATATCCACATTGAAATTTTCCTTATTTCGTCAACCATTGGTACGATTACCCTATTGCAAACTACAGTGTAGAAAGGGACTTCGCTAGTAATAATATCTCATGGAGTGCGTCTCCTCAACTAAAACCGTATTTTGGTTTTATTTCTAAATATTTCATATAGGTAAGCATGTTCCAAAACGACATTCAATTTCCTTTTATTTTTTATCAATCTCCAGATACAGTTCAATGCTGGTTCATTTACATTTAAGATATTAACAGCAATAACAAGGGCAGTGGTATAGTGACGGGAATAATAGTAGGATGCTATTTGTCGAAGTTTTGGCTCGTGCTCGATTTGCTTCCCGAGTTTGATTTTTTCGTAGACTTCAGGTATTTGCAGTATAGAATCGTAAAATATTGGGTGCCAATGTTTTCGCTTTCGTGTATTTTTCAATATTGCGAACGTCAATATTACATGGCCTGTAGACCCTATGTACCAGTATTCATTTTTTTAGAAACTAAACAAAGAGTACCAATGTATATTTGTAAATAGTATTGTACAATTTTTATAGTTCTTTCGGTTATTTCAATATTCATTTGTAATTTGAGCAATTTGCTTCCATTATGTATTTTGCAGGAGTTATTTCGGATGAATGGAATGAAATTGTGAATGGGCAATAATTGCATCGCAGATAATGGCCTTTTTGCAGTGGAAAAGAGCTACCATAAGGACATAATGCACGTTCAGCGGTTGTTAAGGAATTGAATGTGTATGTTGAACACAATATGGACCTATATGGCATATAGCCATATTACGGATATTCGTTTGATGTTGGCAGTTAATACTCTATCGAAGTACATTTTGTTTGAAATAAGCACAACGTCATTTTTGTTATTAGCTGCTGCTCCCAATAAACGTCCATATTATGTCCCGAAAATCCATATTTGTAGACATTGTTGCCGTCAACAGAACTGAGAAACGCGCCACACCAGATGCAAAAAGTCGCTAGAACGCGCTAAATGGAACTTTGGAATGCGCTTAGAAAAGGTGCTAAACAAATTCGATGTACCCCAAAATATTTCGTTTTGGCTCTATCGACTGCCTTAAACGTTTCAAACTGAACTCTAGAGTTTTTTATTTTCATATCATTGGTAGTAGATTTCGTACACAAAAACTTCAAATCAGCTCTATTCAGAAGTGCATGTTTCAAAGCTGCGCAAAGGATTTTCCAAACGAAATAGGAGAATCTTAGAAACTTTTCTGAAGCAAAAATGGTCACCGTAAGCTATTATGGAAAGGCGTTAAATTTGGCCCTTGGCGCTAACCGAAAAAAGAGGCGTTAAAACATTATTAAAGAGGAATTGAGCTTATTATGAAAACGTCCCTTGTCCACAAGATTGTAAAATTGAAATATTGGCATGATTTAATTCATTTCACTCGTGCGTAGATTTTTGTTCGTGTGTATGCCTCATATGTCGGCAGTGCATCGATGGGAAATTTTCATTTTCAGGTGCAGAATTTTCATTAAATGAAGTATTCGATGCTCAAGTTACTGTTTTGCCAGCATAACTTTTACCTGTCGCTGATTAGTTTGACGATAATTATTTATGTAAGTATGCTGTATTCACTAGTAGGTGAGTATTCACTATTAAACAGTTTGCTAAGGATTCGTGGTTGAAAGAATATATTCAGGTGGATGAAAGAATTCGCCGTATTGTAACAAATGGTGAAACCGTTGACATGATAGAATACTTGCGCGGTTTGGCCCATAATTCAGTTAGGGAATAATAATTAATGTAATAGTGAACATAAAACGAAATAAATTATTCAATATATTATATTTCTCTGTTTAGTTCTTGTTTCACTGTTGATTCCTTTCCAATATCTCTGTTACAAATTCGTAGCAATGTGCAGTAATCCAATGTTATGAATAGCAATGAAGTTATGAATACGCAAACTGCCTATTTCTTTACGTTAGAGTTATAGTTTGAGAGAAGTGTATTTTGGGGTGTCATAGCCTGTCTACAGCAAATTTTATTTTGCTTTTCTGACTATTTCAATGGACAGTTCCTATAAATGTCTGTTTTTATGAAAAATCTGAAATGATTTTCAACAAATAGTTCCTTTTCCATTTGTTTCCAGCCAGTAGTTCTCCTTCATGTACAGAAACTTTGCTGTGTTAAAGATGTTAGTCTAGTTATGAAATACATTCGCCAAATTATTTGTGGAAGTTCTTTAAGTTCGCTTGCATTTTTTGACCTTATTCGAAATTTCTAGTGCTTATTTTTGTGATTTTAGTGCCTGTTTTCATGTTTTTAGTGCCTAAACATCCGGGCTCTAGTTATGAAATACATTATAACATATTTAGGTAGGTGAACCTATTTAGATAAACGGCTTTGCGCCCAAACGTCCTGCTCCGGTATATTTTTTTCTTTATGATTTCTGAGGGAAATTTCTAAGCTCTGCATGGTCAAAATGGTACAGTAGTATGAACATTAAAATTATATCACGAAATTCATGATTCACATGTTGAAAACTTGTGCCACGTCCTATTCTTTATAATAATCACAGCTAACGAAAGAACCACACAGAATTTTATTTTATTGCACGAAATGTATTTTTTTTAACAATCTCCGGTTCCAAGAGTTCATGATTAACGCTACCGGATATATAGATTTTGAGCGCCTGGGAAAACAAACGATGACAGTTATGAATTTCTAAAATTAGAAACGAATTATCGGTGACTGATGTAGTCTCCCCCAATTTCAGTAGTTCTCAAGTGAAACCAATGTCTAGTCGCTTATAAATTTAGTACACATAAATTTCTCAACTGTACTGAAAAACTACTTTTTCAATATGTATTTTCTGAGAAAATAGCGTCCAAAAATGGCGGATTGTCAAAATAAACAGCGTTTTGCGGGAAAATTTAGTCATAAAATCTGAACTACTGTACAGAATATACTGTTTTATCGCCTCTACTGTAGTGAAAAATAAATTTAAATTCGTTTTCTGAGAAAATGGCGTCCAAATATGGCAAACGTTGCAAGTGTAACCAACTTTCCGTTTCTGTTACAGTGAAAGGAACACTCAGAACCCCTTTAAAGGATTTATTTCTTCGATAAATGATCTAGAAGTGTTTACTCAGAATTAACACAGCAAGTTCGTTCTTTGTTACGGGAAAGACTAAAGTATTTCTGAAATCTTGGAATATTCTATTCTTTCTTCAACGTTGTTAGGATGTCTGTACACCCAGTACAAACTCAGTATCCAGTAGCATCGCGAAGCTTAATACGTCCTCCAAACTCCAATAGATTCGCTATGTCCAACAATCCCTTGTAATAATCAACCTTTGGATGAAGTACTCCGCATTTACTTAAGTCCCGATATATAAGTCCTTTACAGTTAATATGAATATTCGTTATAAACAAATCCTACGGTTAGTATGAACAGTTTGAAATTTTTTTTAAAAATATATATGAGTTTTGTCACCCGCGAACATAGTATTGACCAATATGTCGTAGGTATTAGTAATGAAACAATGGTGATTATCTTGCTTCACTTTCGATACCTTTGTGTTAAGCAAAACGGTGATACTGTATTTTGTGTGTACTGAGTCTTTCTTCAGTGCACTCATTATATAGGTGACAAAATTATTCAGTTCCTTGTGTCAGAGAAGTATTACGTTACTAGTTTCAGTCATGCTGTAACATGACTATATTCTGCTACGTTTAATAATGTATTGATATTCATTTTCTTATTTCAGTAATATATCTTTTCAGGTAATTGATGTCCTTATCAACCAGGATTGGTCATTTTTAATCTAAAAAATTCAAAAAAATGACCATGGAAACTCCTTTTGAGTTTATATGTGTAAAGGAAGAATCTGTTGTTCCTGACAGCGACCACGTCGGTCTAGATGCTCTCAAAATATCGTCTTATAGCTCACCTCAGGACATCAAAGTAGAATATCTTTCTTGTTCTGAACTAGATGTGCCTCAAGAATTCAAAGAACCCTTGAATTTTGAATGTTCCGAGTTTGGTAGATATAATACTAGTTTGCCAGAAACTGACATCAAAGATGGACAAGCACAGGATTCAGTATGCATTGAAAAATCTGCTCCTGAAAGTATTTACTTCTCGGAAATGCATATGGAAACCAGTGGATTGGAAATGTATGTACAAATATTCACTTTTGTTAATCATTAAGTTTTATTCCATTGCTGTTAGCATATCCGATATATTTTATATAACGAATAGATTCTCAAGTATGGGTTTAAAATATTTAGGTGTGGGGTCAATTGCGGACTTGAAATGGAAAACCATGTAAGTGCCACAAATCCAAAAATCGCTTTCTTGATGTTAAAATGTTTGAATTGACAAACCTAACAACATGCAAAAATCTAGAAGTTTCCAGACCATTGTAAACAGTTTTAAAAATCGCAAAGGAAAATGTAGTTATGTGTGTTCAAGGCGGAAAAACCTTCCGTTTTCATCTCCCTAGTACAATTTCGTTTGTGGCACTTACATGATTTTCCATTTCAAGTCCTCATTGATACGTGTGTCCTTGAAATAATGGTGCAAAGTTTGAGAGCTGATTATTTATACCACAGCAAGAGAAAAGCTCCTTTAAAGAAATTCCTAAATCTGATTAATTTCCGAGCTACAGGCGCCCAAATTTACACTGGCATTGTCAAATGGCGTGATATCTTGACGAGTAATGGCGTGAGTGATGTCGGCTTATCATATCCACTACATCTATTTAAGTGGTGTTTTTGATTGGGTTTCTATGCTTTTTCTATTAAACCACTTAATTTCTTGACAATCAAATTCTTAGCTTACGAAACCTGTCTATGCGGCAGTTCCTTAATCAAAAACTTTGGTTGAATTGACGTGTCGCGTATTATTTCGAGTGATTTGCTAAGCTGACACCGCTTACATCATTACATGTGGAGCTGTGACGTCGTTTATGACAGTGCCGTCGTGACTTTCAGCCAGGGATGAATTCAGACTTTTATGCAAGGGAGCCTTTAGAAATTTAATGGGGGGACTATTTGCAAAACCTAACAAGGAAAAAATAATAAACTTAGAAAGGTCGTAAGTAAGTGACCGTGTGGAGAGAATGGAGGGGGTCGTTATAAAATTAATTTGCAATGCGCAAGACAGTGTTTCGACGTAAATAACAGAAAAATTAGACACATTAATGCTCAAAGTTTGCGAAAATAGTTATATATCAACTCAAACTTGCTAAGAAAAGCCAAATTCCGTTTTCACAATGTAAATGAGGTTCTGTATAACATTTTCGCCCGTAAAGTAACAAAAAGAATTATGGAATACAAAATGCAATTCAATAGAAACAACACTGTAAGAAATGAAGGGCAAAAACTAGTTTAAAATATATACTATATTTATAAAAGAGAAAAATTATCCTTACTTGTTTATAGGAGGCGAATTCTACGTGGCTTTCCGGCTGCGTATTTGTCAAGCACTGCAGGAATAAACTCTTCAGTTGGGTCATCAAAGCCTTCTATGGAAATGCGTATACATTGATCTAATGTGTCTTCTCCCATTCAGTTTCTGACCTTCGTTAATACTCTGTTCATTGAGCTGAAAGTTCTTTCCACAGTTGCTGTGGAGACGGGAATACACAATACCAATTCTAGCAGTGGTTTCAAGTGATCATAACCAACTGATGCCTTAAACAAAGATTCCACAGTGTCAATATCGTCGGGCATCTCTCTCAAAAAAAGATTTGCAATTGGTTCCACATCAAAGCCATGACCACGAAATAAGGTACAGATATTTATAATTTGTTCCTCCGTTGAATTAAAGCCTTAACACTCTCAAATATTGCGAATACTTTTATTAGGCTCATAGTAGTGTCATTAAACCTTTTTCCCATTTCGTCTATTACAGAGTCTACAAAAGCTTTCCCATGATGCAGTATATCTTTAATCGACTCGTCACTTACGAAGCGACGAGCCTTGTGTATTTTTGCCTTCTGCACTTTTTAGAACACCACAATCCATGTTGACATTCAAACACTCTTCCGAAATTATTTTCAAATGTGGACTTGTGGACTTTATCAATGATGACAAGGAGGAAACTTGTGTGCATTGTAGCAACAGACTTAACTTATTCAATTCCCCAAAGACTTCGTCTAGTAGACAAAGTGTTATTAAGAAACTTTCTAATTCTAACGAAATTCCCCCTGCTAACGAAGTAAGATCCGCGCCTTCTTTATATAGGTGTTCACAGGTAACAATAACGGAATTGTAGTATAACTTCTTGGCATGAACTGTCCTATAATGACTGAACCACCTAATGTCTGTAGACTCGGAGATATTTCAGACTGGATCGTTCATTATGGCTTGGACGCTGTGAAGCATACTCTCTCTCCTAGGGCTCTGGTGGAACAGTTTGTAAATGTCTTTAATAGTGTGTAAGATTATTTTAATTTTATAATGTTGTTTCTTCGGCATGTTACAATTAATAAAAGTATGTGCGCTCTGCAATCAATGTAATGGATATCTCTGTTTACTGACTGAGACAATTTACGTCTGACACGTTTCCGCTAAAGTTCGCAGAACCGTCAAATCCCAAAGCAGCGACATTTGATAAACTGATGTTTCTCTTATTTAATGCTTCCATTACTACGTTTGTTATTGTATCTGCTTCTGTGCCGCTAATCTTAATGACTGGTAGGAATTTTTCAACAGGTTAATTGGTTTTAGAGTCAATATAACGTACGTAAATGGAAAGTTCTTAATCATTTTTTTTACATTTGTTGATTCATCAGCAAGCAAAGAAAATGTCTTTCCTTCCAATGCTTTATTGTTTCGAAGTCTATAGCATTGCTAATGCAGTGCAAAAACTCACTAGCAGTTGCCTTACTAACATATGTGGAACGCTCGCTTTGAGATGGAACCCAATCGTACAAATTGTTATTTCATTTCCTTACTACTCACGATATTAAAGACTCGTATTTTGTGGTGTGGGGAATTTCTTCTTTCGCTAAAAAGTAAAGTTCCCGAATGAGTAATGAAAGACATTCACGATTTCTGAGTTTTTCAGTTTCACTATGACTTAGAACTGATTGATGAACTGGGCTTGTCTTACCTTGAATTTCCAAGCGTTTCAGTTCCTCACAGCCAAAATGCGAAACAGACCGCTGATATTTCAACAGTTTTCCTTCTTTACCCAAAGCCTACAACACTCCACTAGTGCTGCTAAAAACAGACTTATCATCTTTCACATATTGCTGACATAATTTACAAAATGGACCACCCCGTTGAGAATCTTCGTATTACCAAGGGTATGTTGTTTTTTTTTTCAACACTTGTTATATACACGTTTTTCTTTCACCGCACTAGGCGCCTGATCCTTAAGTTTGAACTGAGCAGGAGACGTTGTATCAGCATTTAAACCACATGGAAGCGAACGTGTTGTGGTTCCCGTTCCACGTTCACGATGTACCTCAATTGATGTTTCACCGCTGTTGCTCTCTTTTTTTGAAAAAGCTTCAGATCTTCTTTTGAGACATTATCGTAGTAAAATCAGCAGTAACACGCGATCACAATTCACAACACCACACAAATTCACGAAATACTAAAACATGACAGTATTTCACGCGCGCCTTAAATGTCACGAGGAGCACAAGCTCAATTTCGGATGCCAGACGTCCGAGGCAAGAAGTAACCTCTTAAGCAAAAAATAGCGAATTTAAGTTGCCAGTAGCCCAATACTCTCTCTCTCTCTCTCTCTCTCTCTCTCAATAATGACCAAATGACTTGGTAATACGGAAAAGGTCTTTTTAATTTTCTTCAATCTTTTACTACTTTTCGCCCAATCTGGTAGCCCTGCCGGTGAAGGAATATTGCACAATATCACATTATTGAACGTGCCGTCACGAGGCACCCCTTACAAAGCAACTGTTTATCTTTCGCGGCGCTGTGTTATCGAAAAAGTTAAGCAATGGCCTCATCGCACCTTAATAGAAAGGAAAGACATAAATACGCATCATCGCTCCAAACGAAGTTTCGTTCATAATTAGTTAATTACTAGTAATCGCATGATTTTAATAACTGTATAATTTCCCAACCAATTTTTGCACTATGTTGTGATATATAGGCCAATGATCCAGGGGGACGTAGAGGAATTCAAGAATGCTGTACCCTTGGATATGTCTGTATTCAACACTGCTTTGAGCGTTTGTATCTCCGAAACTATTCATAATTTTGAATTTCTTCAAAAGAAGTTTTTTCTTCTTTTGATGTCAATAATCACCTCCCGAAGCTTCTGCAATTGTTTCGAGAACACCCTGTAGAACAGCATGAAATGAGGCATTAAAACATTATGTTCTGATTGCGGCCACGGTAGCTCAACAGTTGGAGCCCTCACCTCTGGCGCTTGGGGTCGTCAGTTCAAACCCTGCTCGTGCCATATGGGTTTTGTGGTGGACAAACACCGTGTGCGTGAGTTTTCTCGCAGTACTTCCATTTCCTCCCACTTTCTTCATTCCACCGATCATCCTTCCAGCCTGAGACAAAGTTGCCAGAACGCCTTAAATATTAAACTAAATTAAAATCTATGTTCTGATCACTTTCATGCTTTCAAACACAGCTATCATTTGCTTGACTGAGGAATATTTTATTATAAACTATTAGTAAATGTATCTCTGATAGCAACAAGGCAGACTAGACCACCTACCATTTTTATCGAAATTGAGTTATCTATTGCAAAGTACGTAAAATATGGTGAAGTTTCATGTGGCAAAGTAGACTAGCTCGGCGTTGATTAATGCCGGAGCTGGAACGTGTAATATAGTCTGCCATATTCATTTATCTGTTTTTTCTATATGCCAAAGTAGACTACATGAGGCTGGTCTACTTTGTCCTTTTTCTCCGTTCAATAAATCTGCAATTTCTATGTGGCAGAGTAGACCACAATATATAATAATAACTTTGCTCAATAGGTGGCGGTACGGTTATGACTAATATTACGTACGTGTTCAGTGTTTTAAATTAAGCAACATTGTATCAAACTGTCGTGATATTGTTATAATATTATTTTCAACGGAGAAAACACGTGTATTTAAATATTAAAATAATGCTGAATATCTTCGTAAGTAACGTATTTCTGCAGCATCTCGTGGAAAGAACTGTAACCGTAACGAGAGAGTTCATTTCTGAACGTGATAGTAGTGATGAACGTGCGGAAACATTAGAAGCGGGTGACAATATGGTATTAGATGCATCCCGTGGTCAACAGTTGGGCGAAAACCATAGGAGCGAAGTTGTGAGTGAGAACAAAAAACGTAAGAGAAAAGGTACTTCTCGGAAGGAACAGAAGCAGAAAAGAGCTAAAGGGGAATCGTATGTTAACAGGAAAGGAGTTGAGAAACAAGGCAAAACGTTTCAAATGTATTTGTGTTCGTGCAAGCGGAACAGCTGTTCCAAATTATCGGTGGAGATGAGGAAAGATATTTTCAAAGACTTTTATGAGCTTGGATCGTGGAATAAACAAACGTCTTTTATAGTGTCATGCATTAAAACTCGTAAAGGTCAGGGAAAAAGAAAGTTCCATCGCATATACGTCCTGAATAACGTCACTGTGTGTACAACAGTGTTTATAAAAACGCTTGGTATATCAAGTTGTGTGAAGTGGGCCCTTCATAAGAAAGTGTCCATGGAAGGTGTGCCAATAAATGACCAAAGGGGAGTCCATGTGCCTAGCAATCGGCTGTCTAATGAAGAAACTAGCTTCATCAAAAACCACATTGCGTCCTTTCTTCTATATAAATCGCACTATTCACTTTCTAATAGGCTGTACTTGCATCCGGATCCTAATATGCAAAAAATGTATAAGATGTATGTTTAAAAATGTGGCGAAACCTCTAACAGACCGGTGTCTTTATCCAAGTTCAAGGCTACATTCAAATCTGAATTTCCACAGGTACGTCTCTATATTCCTCGCAAAGACACATGCAGAACATGCGATGTGTATAAAATTCAGCGACAGCAAAAGGATAGTGTTGCAGCCGTGGAGGAAGCTCACAAGCAGCACCTAGAAAGAGCATCGGCAGCGAGGGCTAGAATGAAAGAAATGACAGAAAATGCTAAAAACGATCCAGAGATAATGACTTTCACATTCGATTTAGAAAAAACGCAACCGATTCCATATCTCAATACAAATGTGGTGTACTATAAAAGACAGCTCTGGCTGTACAACTTCGGGATCAATGTGCGTTCAAACAACAGTGGTGTTTGTAATGTGTGGATCGAAAGTGAAGGTAAACGTGGCAGTATTTAGATGACCTCATACATTCTAAGTTTTCTGAAAGAGTATGCACACAAAAATGTTAAACACTTATTTTCCTTTAGTGATTCTTACGGTGGACAAAATAGAAACAAGGCTATGATATTCTTGATGTTTTATGCTACTGCAGTTTTGGGCTACGAAACTTGGGAACATACGTTCTTAGAACCAGGGTACAGTTATCTGCCAAATGATTCCGATTTTAGCGACATTGAGAAGAAAAAGAAAACCTGTATGTATCTCTTTACAGCACATGACTGCATACAACTTATAGAGACTTGCCGAGTTAAGAAACAATTCACAGTGAAGCGGCTGACGCACAAGGATTTTGTAACTATTGATAAAGAAGGTATTGTAACTGTACGGAAGAAGTATACAAATGGTGACGCAGTTGAGATGATGAAACTCCGTGTGTTCAAGGCTATCAAAGGAAGTTACAAACTATTAGTGAAAACCACGCCTGCTGGGGATCAGTGGATGGAATGGGATTTCACCCCACAAAGAAAAGGACGGAAGAGAGAGTTTTCCAGCGATTCCATCGAGCGTACAAACAACCCATTCCTATTACTGAAGATAAGTATGAAGATTTATTGAGCCTTTTACCCCTTGTTCCACCTACATATCATAAGTTTTTCAGACAATTGCCTCATCACAATGAACGCCAGGAACCGTATGAATACTTGGATACAAATAGCGATTCTGATTAATGTAAATAATGTTCACTGGCATATGTCTTGAATATGTGAAAGCCACACTCATAATCTGAATGTCTAAATATATTGTATTGGATATTCTGCATGTATATTCTTGTGTATCTGTATCTGCTTTAACAATCCATTTGCGTTTAATAAACACAACGGCCATAACATTGTAGGTACTATTATTCTTCATATTACTAACAAACTTGATTTGCCAAAGTAGACCACTGGTCGCTACAATCACTTTCCTTGATGTTCATTTGTTCTACATGATCTCATTGCTCCGCCAAAAGTGTTTCATCAAAAGCCAAACATGTGAACACTTTTGTGGACAAGTATCGATCGTATTGACGTATGCTACGAATTCTAGTGGTCTGTCAAATTTTCTTTTCCATTTTTCTCGAAACTATGAAAATGCTACTTGGTCTAGTCTGCCTTGTTGCTATCCGTATAATATTTGCCTTACGAGTTTCTCGTCATTTTATTTTCTCCAATGGTTTGACAATTATTTAAAATAATTAATTTCAATACTGAAAACTATAAATGTGCCTTTGACACATGAAAATTCGTAAATCTTATTTCAAAAATTAAAAAGAGTCCTATCGGTTTCGCATTGGTGCCCATTGAAAGGAAATGTAGTTCCTAAGTCACGAACCTATAGCGTTAAAGAATCCTTTACCACTACGTTCAATATTTTCTTAATGAAAAATAAACTGACGCCACGATGTCACACGAACGAATAAAACCACTTACTCCACGTAGATATAATTTACCCTATTCTTGTAAATTGGATGAGAATATAAATGCACGAATGTGAGCACATTCGTTTACTACAGATACATGGTCTCAAGATGTATTTTCTTCATCAGAAAAACAGAAGTTGGCTAATTTTCTCTCAAAATAGACTTTTACGGTAATGTTCAGAATATAACGAAATAAACTTAAAATTTCAAATTGTGAGAACAAATTTGGAATTTCTTCCTCTCGTTTAATTTCGCGGCTGGTTACTAACACACCAAGGTGTAATAAGTGAAAGAATGATGTTTAAGTTATAAGCTTTCAATATATCCTTAAACTAAACGGACGATTTTAAGATGTATATTGGTACTCTTTACAACTACGCTTGGTGGATAGAGAAATGAAATGTTAAATTCTTAATGAAACTCAAACAATTTAATATAAAATTCCAACGAGTAAATTATGTTAATGAGCTGCTGTGTATCGGTAAAAAAAATAAGGTATTTGTGAGTTGACCGTACCCTGTGAAAATAATTGGGAAATTATTTAGGCATATGAGCGGTTTGAAGTCACTGAATTAAGAGCATGTTCCTGCGATGACCACGCACTAAACACACAATTGAATTGAAGTTTTTGCTAGTCAAAACAAAATCGAGCAGTAGTGTTCAGTTTGACTTGTAGTTCAATTTTGTTGACATATTATTTGTAAATTTAGAAGCTACTGGCATTATTTTAGAATATCACTTTCTTGCCTCCTCATCCAGTCAATAAATTATGCCTAAAGTGTCAGATAACTATACGTTTTTTATCTGCATCTTCTTTCTTACAATACGACTCTACATTAGCCATGAATTACTCTTAAAGGACACATTATATTAGTGTTATAATTTAGTTTTACATTGCGTTTACGCATGCTGATAAGTTTAATTTTATAAAAATCTACAAAATATTTTGAGCAAGAATGAGCTTTTATCTGTTCCGTAATAAAATTATCGGCATTCAGAAAACTTAAACACGTCCATAATTCATATAGAGTATATTAAATCTAACAGTTTTTTAAGTTACTTTTGTTCTAATGTCAAAGTTTTGTAGTTACTCGTAGATGTTACAGACATAACAAAACTATCGTTACAATACCATCATAAACGTTGTTAATATCGTCTTCAAAATTATTTGAAAATTCTCTTAAAATGTTACTAATAAAATGTATTAAATCAGTAATTTAACTGTTTCGAAGTTAACGTATAACATGTATATGTATATACAAGGTAAAGGTTTTTCCTGAGCAATAAACACCCTGAGCGTGAACGGCGCGTGAGGATGTGGTGGTGGCGCTCCACATATTCTCGACGTGCGGCACCAGCTGAGATGAAATGGTGAGTCCCCGTTCGACCACGTTCACCTCCCAAGGTGCCGCAGGAATACCAAGGACATTCTGGTACTCAATTACATAGGAGGCTGAGCGCACTTCAGAGTGCCAGGCATGGGAACACTGCGATAAAAGTCTTCAGCGTCCTGGTCGGGATTTGAACCCGGGTCACTTGATTAGTAAGTCAGACACGCTATCTCCTCATCCACGGCGGTTCCATATAATTAAAATTCAAATACCAAACGTTGGACTTCATTTCAAATCGAAGATGTTCTCTGAAGAAAGTAGAAACTTATTTTATAAAGAAATATATAGTGACTTTGCTAAGACATTCTTTCTAGAAATTTGTACGCTTAAGTCAGTTCCAATTGTAGTAGGTATTGGCATTATTAAAAGTTTAAAAGTAGCCAAGTATCTACTTAGTTTGTTGTGTAAATATTGAGTTTTCTCTCTTTTACATAAACTTAAGTTGGAAGTTGTTTATAAAAGCGCTGCATTTTGTTGTTGATTCTCTTTCGCGTCATTGTATATGATGTACTTGGCTTTCTAAATGTCGTTCTGTACTTGTATGTTTTTACATGTACGTGGGCTGATCTCTCCTTGCGTTCATTCATTTATTTATTGTGTTCACTTTTTATGGATACATGAATGTTAACATTGTCGGTCCTGTGTGTGCTAAAAAGCACATTTTTGCTTATATAAATAAATGTATAGCATATTTATCGTATAAGTTTTCGTAAAGTAAATGTGTGTACTACTAATAGCATATAACCTTACATAACTATTTACGTTTTTCATGTTATACCATTGCATCTGAACTTTATATTTTTTAGTCATGTTCTTACCTTTCGTGTAATGTTTGGCTTATTTAATGTATGTTATGATCCTATAATTTTTTCGTATTCTTATATTTTAATGATTTTGCCTCTCCATGTGCATAACTCCTTGCTCAGGTATTTTTGTCTTTTACGTCTGATTGTGCTAAGTTCCATGTTCACCTTTTCTTTCTCCTTACAATAATCAATAATTTACGTGTTCTATTTAAAAAACGTACGTGCCCTACTATTATTATGTTCTTTTGTTTATTTTCGGACAGGGAGAAAACCGAAGATAATGGGTGTATTGCCGATACTGTAAGTTCCTCTTCCTCTGCTGGTGACAACGCTAATGTCTTAAATCTACCAATATTTGAGGAATTATCAACTATTGAAAATACCCATCAGTGTATGTATTGTAAGAAAACGTTCTCCTCTAGTTCCACTTTAAGGATACACTTATTAACTCATTCAAATCCAAATCAGTTTCGTTGCCAGGAATGCGGTAAACGCTTTACACAGAAGGTACAGCTCAAAGTACATCTTTTAGTACACTCTGAAAAGAAACCTTATGCTTGCAACGTCTGCAATGAATCATTTTGTCAAAAAGCTAAACTTGAAAACCATTTATCCAAACACACAGGTGAGCGAACACATCGTTGTAATTTTTGCAACAAATCATATTTCCAGAAGAGTGCTCTAAAACATCATTTGTTACGACACACAAACCCATCAGCTTTCATTTGTGATTTTTGCAATAAATCTTACAGCTTCAAGGATGATCTTAAAGATCATATCCTGAATCATTTAGGTGTGAAGAATTATATTTGTGACATGTGTAGTAGGTCATTTGCAACAAAGAATGACATAATCTGTCATATTTTGAAGCATTTAAATGAAAAACCATTTATCTGTCAGTTTTGCAACAAATCGTTCCTGTATAGAAGTTCCCTTCGTAGGCATTTAGCCATACATGAAAATGTCAAACCTTTTACTTGTCAAGAGTGTGGTAACTCATTTACCCAGAAATATACATTGGAAGTTCATTTATTAACACACAGAAAGAAAAGTGTAAAACCATATAAATGTCATTTTTGCAACAAGAGTTACTCTCACGAGCACGGTCTTAAGAGTCACTTGTTGCTACACACAAAAACAAATGCTTATATTTGTGAATATTGCCGGAGACCCTTTTCCAACAAGAATGGTCTAGAACACCATTTGTTAGCACACATTGGTATCAAACCTCATGTCTGTAAAACTTGTAATCGAGCGTTTTCTCAGTTATGTAATTTGAATAGACATCTTCGTACCCATACCGCTGCGAAACCTTATAAGTGTAAAATATGTTCCAAACTATATTCAACGAAATTATCTCTAGAGTTACATGTACAGAAGCATTTGGTTTGTTAAACTTCATATTTGTACCTCAAAGAGGTACTAATCTGAGGTGTTAATTATAATAATCAGAACAACAAGCAATGCAAATTTTTGTGTCTGAAGCCTCGATTGGAAGGAACACAAGTTATATGTGATCCTACTCTACAAATATATAAATAGGAACCGTACTAATTAACGTATTATGTGTACAGTCATACGTAGAAATTTGTAAACTCCCAACGAAATGAAACTAGATTCGCATACTTTCAACGAGAGGAAAAGATGTCTTAATTAAACGCAGCATATTTCAGTTGATTGAAAGTTTTGTCGTGGGGAAAGCAGTCTTGTACTGATCCGATCCCGAAACATCTGCCCTAAATTTGTTACATGGTAGAGCGTGAGTTGGAACGCTTTTCTGAGAAACTTGGTCTTGAGATCAACAGCTTTCTTATAGAGTGCATTAAACAACTTCTTGTACTTCATTTTGTTAAAAATACTTTCAAGTTCGACAATCAGACGAACAGTTTATGTGTTAAATGGCATAAATCTGAAGATGTCTGCCACAAACAATCCCTACTGACACAGTGAATTTTCTCAGCAGACCATAGAGTATCAGTGTTACATGTTTCTGTGTTGAACTGACGGAAATAATTCAACATTACGAGTAATTTGGCAGCTTCAGCAAATATTAGTTTTACTATAAATTCCATAGTAAATACTGTGATAATACGGCATTGAGTATGAAACAACCGTATAATGCAAACTCATCTTGGTTTCTGCACAAAAGATTATCACTTGGTCTTCAATCTTGATCATATCCTGTTGAAAACGAAGCTACCTAACGACGTGAAAACTAATTCATTGTGTGTCACTTTTACCACCGTGGGATGACTGATTCCCTACGGTAGTAGAAATTTGCGGGTTTAAACCGAATATAATTTTGCTACCTTGGAATTGTTTTGTGAACATGTCCTTCGAAAATTCATTATTCTTCAAGAATGTTCTTTCCCAACAACGTTCAAATACCCCGTAAACCTTCACATGCTAACTCTCAAAGCTAGTATTTCCCATTACGCATGCTTCTTTTATTCCGTAAATTTTTAGAATTACTTATTGAACAACTTAAAATATTAATATAATCATTTTATTAAAGGAATATTAGTAGAAATGGGTATTAGCGTTCTTTTCGATCCCTTGAAGAGAATATTTTTTTAGCGTACCACCTTCTGCAGTTACGTTAAGCTTAATTTAAATTATGAACACTATTAATAACTTTTATTTTGGGAGTTTCACTTCAAGTAGAATGGTTCGGGTAAAGATGTAATGTTGGATATAATTTCGTCGCGGTAAATCCACAGAGTATGTTCGGGTGGCATGCGTCCCCTCAAGTGAAATGTTTTGCGTTATTGCGAAAATTTATCCAAGAAAAGCTTCGATTAGTTTCCAGACAAATCTAATTTATTCTGAAATATCAATTTTGTTCCTGGTCTATTCCACCGGCCACTCCCCCTTGACGAAAATCCCGGATTCGTCACTGCGTTGCACGAAAATCTGACGCACATATAGGGGAAATCAAGAAGCAAGGTCAGTGTAATTTTGTCTAGTACGAAGTACATCTGTTTCTCTGCTAAATTTACTAGTCATTCAAATGATTTATGCTTTAGTTTGTGAATGTGTTGTTTTCTCCGCTCAATATAGTTAGTCGTTTCCTAATACGCGCATTTGCTGATAGATTCAATGAGAAAGATGACGAGTCGCAGCATGCCTGGTGGCTCTATTGGCGCGTAAATTCACCTGGCATCTTTCCCGATGTTTGGGACTGTTGCAACACCAACGTCAGGTAAAGATGGAAGTGTAATATTTGCTTGGGTAAAGATAACTATTGAGATTTTAATCACTAAGGAAAATAAGATCTAATGTTTAAGAATTAAGTTTCTATTGGAATGTAGATCACATATATGAGGACTATAATCTGTTACGTGAGTCTTGAATGCCAGACTTCCAAATGCCTACCACTACGTAAAAGAGTCTTGAGCTCTTACTTCTGAGACATACCATCTCCTTTGTGAGTACATACATGTGGCTGTTTACATCCATCTTAGTGACCCATATTCAATACTGAGACTGTTCTTCTAGGTGGGTATGTGTGTTGCCTGTGATCATTAGTTTTATTAATTGTTGGTGGTCATTGGTTCAGAGTCCATTGGTGTAAACTGTTGATTCTAAAAACTATGCTTAGTAGTTTTCTGATTGGTTCACATCCATACGTCTGTCCAATTGAAAGCATACATCTGCATTGAAGTTTTTCCTTTTCATATATTTTATAATTATTTAAGCATTTACGCTATTACTTTGCTAGTGCTCGTTGTTCCCTTGTGTGAGAGTTAGGTCATAAGTGCGTCACAAATAAGCACTTTTGATCTATCTATTAGAAAGTGCGGTTTTATTGGGCTCAGTGAAGTTTCCGTCAGTGTTTCTTTCAGGAAAATGTTCTGGGGGTATAAAACAGGATAGAGTACCTAACCGTATAATGGGAGTTACACACCACCGTGGGTTGCAACAGAAGGCCTCATAGACTCTTCAGCAAAAAAAATGAAGAGGTAGGACTCCAAAAGGAATTGGAGAAATATGCGGATCATGTTGAAAGTAATTTGGTGAAACGTTTCAATATTTGCTATTTATGAAAAATAATGAATTGTGTTCCATATTGATTCACCCCACGTCCATTCATTTATATACTACACTAATATTCTCACCCTCTCTTTCTCTGTCTCACACACAAACACAGAACCTAACAGAGATAAGGATCATATTTTTCGCATATGTTCCGTTCTTTCGAAAAATCATTACGTCGTCTTATTACTTAGACTACATTTTTCTGCAGAATTATTAGCCACTTCTGCAAAATGTTGTGGTTTCAGAAAGGAAATCTTGAATAGGCACCACAAGTGAAACTTTTACGTCTTTTGCAAGTGACAGACTAAAAGTTTGAAATTATACATTTCCAAGGTTTCTTCTCCGTTTTACTACACATGTTGTAACTCTCGTATACTATTGAATGGCCCTTGTTGGTACAATATTTGCTTTCAATTGCGAAGGTAATCGACTCGGTCTGGGGGGTAATACCCCCCCTCCGTCACCCTTCCGAATTCCTGTATCCAGATTGCGATCTATTTATGTTTCATTGTACATTTTTAGGGATATATTGTCACATTTTTAGTTTGCGGGTGTGGTAGAGGTCTTTTTAATTTAGCAGCGGTTGTTGCCTATTTTGGCTTGCTGGTAGGTCTATACTATGTATTGTGTGGATAATGGACCATTTCCCATCTCAAAGTGTTGACAGTCAACGTGGTCCACTCCTTCAAACCTGTGTTTAATTTAGTAGATTTGGTAAATGAGTCCATGATCTAGTGACCAACCTGTTTGGTAGTAATGTGCACTTTATGTCAGGGCTACTTCTGTGTGAAAATAGAGTGTATTTGAAACTACATGAAAGTGTTTCTTTGTGACATATATCTGTGTAGTGACAGTAATTGTTGTATTGTATGGACTTGTACTCTCATATCATTAAAACATTTATTTCTTATGTTTTGACTTTTTTTTTTTTTTTTTTTTGACATCACTTCCTATACCATTAGGCATCATTACCCTCCAATACCTTGGGTGGGATAGACAGAAACTGCATTGTTTCAGCCGTAATTTTTTCTCGCTGCAAGTACCGAAATCTACACCGTGAGTTCTGTTGATTTAACACAAAAGAGTGATAGACACGCTGGGACACTGGAAAGTGCTGAATTAACACAAACATTTTTTTGCTGTCTATGACTGCAGTAAAGGCGCAGCGAGCTGTGCCACCGCCTCGGGCCCCACGTCACAGTGGGACGAGAATGAAAAATTGGAACAATATTCCCAAATTGAAATTGAAATTTTAAACTCGAAAACCATCTTATGTGGTAGTTAAATGTTCAATTGACACTAAACTACTTCTTTTGTAATGCTGAAACGCATAATCATTAGTACATGTGCGCTCAGTTGCTAATTTTTTCAACATATTCGAAATGAGTATATGTACATTTTCTGTCTGCAGCTGCCATTGAGGCAAATAATTGGTTATGCAATAATAGCTTAGTTCGACTACAGTGCAATCATTTGAATTTTATTTATGGTCTTTAGACATCTAAGGCTTAGGCCGGGACAAGGGAGGAAAAATGAGTTGGGAAGGTGTCAGCCATCAGGGCCTATGTTGAAGATGTCATCCCGGCACTTGTCTGGTGTGACTGAGGAAAAATCTCAGGCAGGATTGTCGGCCGCTGGGATCGAACCTACGATCTCCCTAACGCTACGCCAACGCCCTACCACTGAGCTACGGCGGCTCGGTTACAGTGCAATCATAACTTTAATGTAGTAGGGAGCTGTATTCTAACGTTTTTGTAGTATATATATATATATACATCGAAATACTAACGTACAATTTTATGGATGATTTTGTCCAAATTTATAAAGACGCACATAGAAAGCCAAGCTCTGGTTTCTTGATAATATAAAGTTTAGATTAAATACTTTCAGGACATCCAACATTTAGCTGCCACTATATAGTTGCAACCTTCTTCCAAAACAAGTTGCGCGTAAATACTTGGCGATAATGCGTAAAGGATTCGCACCTTTTGTGAATAAAAGATAGCAGAGAAGTCAATGACTAATAAACAGCATTACACTCTAAAGACTGTACCTCTGAATTTGGAGTACAAAAATTGGAATTTTGTACTCCCAATTTTTTAGAGGCAGTGGCGAACCCAGGGTTGCATTTAGAGGGGTGGTTCTTTGCCTCCCAGTTGTTAGGAGGGAACAGATTAATAGAAACAAAACAAAGGTAAAATAGGAATCTCTGGGTCCGTCACTGCCGCTGAAAACTTGGTAGTAATAATGTACTCGCCATTGTTGAGAATCAGTTACGGACCTAGAGATTCATATTCTACCTTCGTTTTGTTTCTATTAATCTGTTTCCCCCAAGAATTGGGAGGCATAGAACCGCACCTCTAAACCCAACCCTGGGTTCGTCACTGCCCCTAAAACATTGGGAGTACATAATTCAGAGGTACGGTTTTTATAGTGTAGCGAAGTAGTTTAATGGGGTGCAGTGGAAGCGAACAAGTCATGTATCCGTTTTCAAACGGAGCCTTCTGCAAACACTTTAAAATTGAGATATTGCCATGCCATTGTTGAATTCGTTTTAGTAAGACCTTGTATTTCTAAAAGTCTTCAAATTCATTTGAATTTCGTAAGCAAGTAAAGGGCAGAAACATAATTAACAGTAAAACTTGTATATAATTTTATTGTTTCCAATATTATTTTGCAAAAGTAAAATATTATTAAAATACTACCTTCTCCAACTATTTTTAAGATATTCATACCCGCAAATTTGAAAATTAGAAAAGTATAACAAGTGTTTGTGTCAGTTTCCTAACATTGATGGTGCATGAACAAGCATCCGTTTGGAAATGGACGCCTGGAAAAATAATTGCTAATCTCTGTGTTTTACACATATCTGTAGTTTACTAATTCCACATTTTGGTTACGTTTGTTTTGGCATGCATTGGAGTACGTTTCTTACGTTTTATATTTATAGTGTTGATAATTATTTTATATAATGCTTAGAAATTACATTTACTTCAAAAACAAGCAGCCTGCTAGTCTTGATATGATCAACAGCATTTGTTTGGTACCTGGGGAGACCTCTAAAACCCATTTAATTTACCTCAGAATAACCGAACTTACGAAGAAATCGGGCTCACTCATGGATGATCTATACGAGTATGAACTTATCTCGCCAGGACCTATGCAACGACACCTCAACCTGAGCTTCACAGTGACACTTAGTTACTTATTTATGAAGTGTCTTATTCAGAATTAATTCTTATTAAGAATTAACAGAATTCTTATTCTATTCTACCACAATAGAAATATCATAGCCAGATTTAGCATCGCACATCCAATACACTTTCATCCTATTTTGCTGTTTTTTAGACATGTACTGAATAAAAGGACATCTACCTCTAAATGAAATCAACTGTTCGTCAATTGTTAGTAATTTGCTAGGGATATTAACTAACTAACTCTATGGCTTATGGAACTCGCAAGTTCATCGCCGCAGTAACAAACGTTCGCCATTGGATTCTATCCTGGGCAGTATCAAGCCAGTTTTCATCACGAACACCTACTTCTCGAAGATCTCTTCTAATATTGTCCTCCCAACGACGTCTCGGTCTTCCCAATGGCCTCTTTCCATCCGGCCTTCCAACCAGGATAGAATATAATCTTCGTTTTTCCCCCATCCGAGCTACATGGCCTATATTAACATTTTTAATTTCTTAAGAAACAGTTCCACACATAGGACACGTGTGCATCTTTCTCAGTCTTTTTACGAAACTCTCGTGTTCTCTTATCATCCAGGAGCAAACAGCTTAAAGTACATTTAAATCTGTTGGCAGACATTGTAGCGTTGTAATGCGGGTTTGAGTCGGAATTTTGAAACAGTTCTCTGAGGGATACATTCCAATTTTTCTCAACGCCAGCTAATAGTAGAAGTCCAGAGAACGCTAACATTTCTTCCTTGTCGACTTCTCTCTATTTCTTACTAACTTCAGTTGCTGCTCGTCTTCCTTGCAAATTAGAGCATAACACAATTTATTCCAAAATGCCAGGTGTAATGAACAAACCAAGCGCAGCGCGAGGTGAACCAGTAAATGTTCCCTGCCGTGGTCCAGCAGCTGGACGTATAGTTTTCTGAGATCTAGGCTGAGATTTTTTTTTCGAAGAACGTGACCAAGAACTTCCGTTTTTTGAACGCAATTCTGCACTTACAATATTCGATGTTATGCTACTTCCATCTGTATCAGAGTCATTTTCACTGGCATTTTCACTTGTATATGAATCCTCGCTATTTTCTATATGACAGTCCATATCATTACGAACATTCGCTATCACTGTCTTCACCACAAGTCTAGTATCACTTTCGTCGTCTTCTTCTAACATCCATCTAATATTTTCACTTTCCGACAGACTCGTAAGTATACTTACAAGTCACAGTAATAATATAGCACGTACTGAATACACCAAACTTATACAGTAAAACTACAGTTCGAAAGAGGTAACCCTTTTATATTTTAAAAGCGATACAGAATGACATCGGAAAATAAAGTTTTAAAATCTTTGCAGAACCTATTTTCAAACGCACTAAAGATGTGAACTGTTAGTTTCGTCTGTAAATAAAAATAATATAATTACTTCCTAAATATTAGAGTATTAAAACACCAAAAAATAATTTTCAGTTTAAAAAACGTGTGAAAGAAACGCGAGAGGCATCTAGTAGTCAGAAGTAAAAATATAATTTATTATATTTACACCAACACTTTGAAGAAAATAAGAGGGAAAGACAGAGCATGTACACGACATAATGAATAATATGAATTCGGGACTACGAGGCCCGGATTGTGCAAACTCAGAGTATATATAAAGAAAATTCCTTTTATGTTTCAAAAATTAAAATTACAAAGTTTTGAATGTTCAACTGATGATCTCAAAATGACTTAGGCTCAGACATACATAGATATTTACGAAACGCTGAGCAGGAAATAATTTCCTTCCGGGCCTTCACGGCCCGGATTGTGCCAATAAGGGTTACAAATTTTCATTGGCCCTACGGAATTATGCACAATGTCATAATTTCGTTGGCCACGGGGGTGATACGTGTCGATATTGATAAAATGAGAAAAGAACTGCAGAATTCTAGGCGATGACCAATATATTTCTTTGTTAAGAAAAAGGAAGATAATATAGACCCTGACTCCCTCCGTAACTTCCAAAGTACCCAAGCCCTGTCTACATATTGTTTTGGAGGCGGTTTACTTGCTACATTCTTTTAAAAAAAAGAGTTTTTGAGGTAGAAGCAAGTATTAAAAACAAGTCTTCTACTCCACCAAAGCGAAAATAAGGTGTCTTGTATTTCTGGTCTCTGACTAAGATTTTTATTCTGACCACTGTTCTAAATGTTCCTCAGAGAAAATATCTTTAGATTAAACCTTTTAACGGAACAGATCAACAGATGTATGCTGGATGCAAAATAACTGTAAAAGCTGCTGGATTTCTAATGAAATTTACAACTTAATTTGTTAGAGAAAAACATTAAATGTGTTATCATTGTTTGTGACCCCGTGGCACCCTGAAAAGCTGTATTTCATCTTTTTCAGAAACAAGGGAGGAAAAATGAAACATCGTGTGTGAAATAGTGCGAACGCATTTCGTCGAAGACGTTAGTTAATACACTAAAAATGATTCTTAATCCAACTAAAATTATACCTCATGTGGTATTCCCGTAGACCCTGGACCAACGATCTTATCTAAACCTTTCTTGCCAGTATTGCCCGTTGAACCGGGTATCCGCGTATTACCCGTGGTGTTGGTACCCGTGGCAACGAGTACCCACACATTACCCGTGGAACCGGGTACCCGGTATTACCCTGTAACCGGATACCCGTGCATTACCCATGGTAGTGGTACCCGGGTTATTACCCGTACCCGTGGAAACGGGTACCCGCGCATTACCCGTGGAACCGGGTACCCTGATATTACCCTGGAACCGGATACCTGCACACTACCCGTGAGCTGGGTACCCGGTACACGTTTCCAAAATATTCCGGGCATTGTCATTCCTAGGCAAAGGACTACAAGCTACCCAGTTTGAGAGTGATGGTAAAGATGGCAAGATGTTGATAAGGATAATCCTTTAGTCGACTTGAAGAATAAAATATGCAGTGTTTGTAAAAAAAAAAAAAAAAGTCTGTTGTTATAAAGTTCTAAAGCGATGCAATCTGCTTACAGAAGAGTACGTTTCCATCGGCTTGGCTTATATTATAAGAAGTATTTATTAACGCCTTTCGTTAACACAGGTGGCATGTAGGTGAGGTTTCTCTACTCTGAAGTTCATCAAGAATACCCTCAGAAGCAGAATAAATCCAGAGAAGTTGGAGGCATTCAAACTCATGGCAACCGGGATTAGAGAGGATTTCCGTGGAGGCAGGGCTTGAAATGGAAATTTTCACGAAACAGAACGCTTTACCTTCGTTAACATGCTATTGTCCTTTTTTGTCTATGATTACCCTATTGACGAGACGGAACAGGAAGGTTCCAGACATTCACGAACCGGTTTGCTCCGGTTCGTTTCGAGCCCTGCGTGGAGGACATTATCAATAAATAGGATGGTAAGACGAAGTGGTGAAACAATTGTAATTGTGTGAAATACCAAAAAGAAATCTTGAATTAATCTTTTGAAATGGAAACGAAATGTGAATATCGTTATGTAAACCGTTTCCCAGGTGTTTGTGGAAGATCTAGAATTCAAAATTTATATCAGCGTACTGTTATTGTGAGTTTAAGGTGGCGAAACAAAATATCTAACGTTTGCAATACAAGTTTTCATTCGATATCTAAAAAAAATATAATATTTTAAAAATTATTTGTTACGAAAGCAAACTATTTCTACAATAAAGAGAGAGAGGCGAAGGAGTCCAAACACTGTTTTCAATGTGTCCTCACTAGAATCGAACCGGGACCTCTAAACAACAAAGTGGCGACAAGTTAAACTATTCATCCAGGGAAGGGAGAGATTAGGTGATAATGCTGACTTGGAAGGGGAACTGGAGATAAAGAATTACGGGGGCCGATACTAGTTCGGCAAGTCACGGACCGAAAAGTAATCCCAATCTTGCACTGATGTGACCTCTCTATAGGGCGTAGATTCTCCTAGTAAAATTTCACGGTAGGTTTTGTTTTGGATATGAACTCATTGGCGGTCTTGTTGTAAGCACAAGAACCCGGACACGAAACTGAAAGGACGGAAACAGAAGATATCTTACGTTAGATTGAAGTTTTTCTACTAAGAGGAGTTTGCAAGTTTCGCCACCAGGTGCAGCACCTATCCTGTTCCGAGAGAAATTTTAGTGTTTGGTATTTCCCTCTGGTGACGCAGTTGTGAACTGCCTGTAGATTCTGGCAGCTGGCACTAACATATTTGACAATGGAGTTTATGAGAGTGTGACCATTTTATCACATTCATGTCTTTAGTTCACAATGGCTCGTGGTGTCATCAAATCTTGGAACATTAATTGAACTCATTTCCCTACGTCATAGAACGATGAAATTTTGCAGAGCGATGTAAGTCTACTGACAATACAATATTCCATTATTACTTTTATGTATTTATATATTTTAAATACATACTTTTTTTTTTTTTACTATGGACTTCTTTATCCTAAAATAAATACTAACCTTCAACTAGCCTGGGTTTGGCTGGTTTCAGAACATTTTAGAATTTGGGTCATAAAACATTTAGCTTGAGAAAATCTAATACCGCAATAACTAAAAAAAAAAACAATAATAAAAGAACTTTTTTTAAATGCATACTTTTCTGAAACAATTCGTACTAAACAGTTACAAATTATTTTGTTTATGCATGATTAAAAAGAAAAGCGTGGGGCGCTCTCTCATATACAGTCACTTTATAAATTCCTGAATTAACGCAACCTTTTCTTTTTAATCATGCCTTCATGCATAAACAACATTACTTTTAACTGTTTAGTACGAATTGTTTAAGAAAAGTATGTCTTTAAAGAGGTTTCTTATTTATTTATTTATTTCTATTTACGTAATGAATGTAGCTACAATCAGGGCTGTAGCAAGGCCTATACACTCTCTAATTTTTGGCTGTAGTCGACGGTATACGGAGGTATCTCCATATACTTACTGATTAATCTTAAACATTTGCGTATACCTTCTGCAGAAATGCGTATACTATCGACCTCCATTTCTTTTATTTACTTAATCTGGCAATTACAGCCGTAAGATTATTATAGTCACTTGACCAGTAACAAAATGTTAAGATAGGGAAGAGGTATAAATACATGGTGCTAGTCAGTATTTTATTTATGACCTCCTTTTTGACTAATAGAATAATTTTGAAGAAATGTGCACAATGTATACGATGTTAGTTTGAGCAGAACCTTTGGTAGCTTGGTTGGTCTCTTTGTGAAAGTCTTGATAACATGAGATTTGACTTAAAAGCAAGGTAGAAGTTTGATTTAACATTACTTGTAATTTCAATGTATGGAGTGAGTTCCATCATACTATATAGAAATTAAACTTTTTCATCCCTATGTTTAATGGAAACATCAATCAAAAATTAATCGAAACATGATCTCTGTTTAAAGATTCATAAACTTAGTGTATACCATCAGGGGTCGAAATGGAAATTTTCACGAAATGGAACGCTTTACCTTCGTTAACATGTTATTGTCCTTTTTTGCATATGATTACCATATTGACGAGACGGAACAGGAATGTTCCAGATATTCACGAACCGGAACGGCGTTCTGGTTTGCTCCGGTCCATTTCGAGCCCTGTATACCATGTGAAAAATTTGGGACTACAGCTCTGGTTACAATTTCATTTCATTTATTTGATTCATGGGGCATACAAAGTGAACTAATGGTATAAATAAAACATTTAAAGAAGTGACCCCATACAATCACTAGCGCAAAAGAATGCTGGCCCCTTCCCGCTGTAACAAACTTTTAGGTTCTTCTGGCAGCATCTTTCACATGCAATTTCACCAAATCCTTACCATATTTAAAAACCATACACCAACTGTGCAGATGTTGCCAAATTTCTAAAACGGCGACTCTCTCCAGCCTATGTGAAAATTATCGTCCAGGCATTAAAATTCCTTCGCTTTTACCAACTCTGAGAAAGTTTTAATATCGAACTTTGCGGCGAACTGTTTAGTGTTTACTGAGTTTGCCATAAACTCATTTCCACCTATTCATATGTCGTCTGTGGGGCACCTGAACTCCCGCAACGCGGGGGGTCCCTCTACATTGTAGTTACGCTCCAGCATTCAACAAAAAATTAGTACCCAACTCTTATGGTCCAGGCAGTAACGCCACGGACTTCGAATCGGCAGTGGGTAGAAATGCAGAAAAACTCTGCGACCGCCCATCCTGATTGAGACTTTTTTAGGGTTTCCGTGAACCTCACCAGGCGAATGCATGGTAAGTAAGCCCTGGTCGCTATCTTTCCAATCCTCTCCGCTACTCAATTCCGAGCTGAGCCAAAGATGCCTAAAAGCCATAAAATAAATTCAAATCCAAAATGTAACATTTGCGAGAACTATGTAAGTCAGTTACTACGAAGGCAAGGTAAAATCGGGATAAAGTTGTCCCGACATGCAAGTGCTATCATTTTGTTGGTCTGTGTCCTTGTTCGGCTCGGCTATAAAACGGAATGTGGTATGGATTGCACGCAGTGACGGATCCAGGATTTTCGTGAAGTAACGCAGCTGGAATGATCCAGATACATTTTTTTTTATATTTTCCCGCTAAGTGAAATTTTTAAATGTAAATTTATCATATTTCTCCTTATATTATTACGTTTTATCATGAAATATGACACCGTTATTCACCGAAATTGAGATTTCTTCACAGCTGTTTTCCCTTAGAGGAGCCCGCGCCACCTATCTGGATTCCACGTTAACAGTAGTTCACAAAGGTTGCTACATTAGTGGCTACATTTGAATTTGAATTTTATTAAAGGTCTTTAGGCAACTTTGGCTCAGGCCATTAGGGGCTAGATGTATTGCCCATGAGTTGTATTTACATTGAATTAGTGTTCAATTGAGGAAACGACCGTCCGAGAGTTTCAGACAAAACGCTGCTTGTAACAAAATGCTTATCTCATCAAAACTGGTGAGAAAATGTCTATATATTAATTAGTGTGTATAATTATTTGAAATAAGAAAACAATACGATTTATATTTTGAGATTAAAAACATACACAAATGAGCAGCCAATTTCCAAAAGCACCCTTCCTAGTCCAAACGGCATAAGTGTACTTTCATTTATACGTATGATCTCTCAATCGGGAAGAAATATAATTATGTTAAACGATATTTTACATATAAATAAGCTTTAGTGTGAAATAATTCAAATCTTAATGAATAATTTGAAACGTAAAATTCAAGGAATTTGGTTAAGTTACAAGTCACTCAAGTTTATGTCATACATAGGTTTGCATTTACGGTTACGTATATAATTTTATAAATGTAATATTGGGACATGTTCAAATGTCACATCTTTACATCTACAATTTTATAAATAATATGTGTAGCGTTTAGTTTACCATATGCCGCCATCTTGATCTTATTTTCGCAGAAATGGAAAATATTCTTAATCAGTGGGTATTTCTATCCCTAATTGACAAATAGAGTGATTAAAATGTGGTGTATGTCTTAGTAGTGTGCAATTTGTGGGAGTAACTTAGTTTGTCTTCTAAATTTGAACATCGCATTTGCATATCGTATGTGACAGAGGCGGTTTTTCAGGTGAAGTGGGTGAAGCTGTACTTCACCTACTATTTTATTTCTACTTTAATTAAATAAAGAAAACACAAGTTTCAAAAATACTGAAATAAATATAATAAAATGACAGCACCAACTCGCTTTATTATAGTTTTACCTATAAGTAATTCACAATACTGACGCTAGAAGGCGCCATCCGTCTTGCAAAGTTGGCTCCTTTGGTTTCTCAGCAAAAGGAAGGAAAGGAAGCATTTAGCATTGTCCCTAGCTATCTTACTTCTATTGACCTTGAGCCTTGAGCGGAAGTGAGGTCCACTATTTGTAGCAGAAGCTGAACTTCTCGGTCAGGCCATTCTGACCAATCAGAAGCGACCCGAAACTTAGCGTTGGCAGAGACCTACTCCTTTCTTTCCTACTCGGTGGCGCCTGTGAAGTTCTTTCTTGCTCTTTCCAAAAGAGATTCACTGCCCAATGCATAGTGAGATACTGGAATTGTTTTCTCCAAATCCCACCTTAGCAGCACTATAAATGGTTGCGACAGGGCTGGAAACTATATGATAATTACCACGGTCGTAAGGAATTTCATCGCCGTACTACATATAATCCAGATTTTACTACTAGAAAATATATAGTAAATTGGATGCTTAGCATCTTAGCTAAAGTTTATGTACGATTTTAAAACCTAGTAAGTTGATCTATCATCACGCTTTTAAGATGAAAAGAAGGGAAAAATTCAAACGCATGTTGCGGACGAACTAGAAATATTTCAACGTAAATATAACTATCCAGTCGCTGAAGTCCTCTCACTCAGTGTTGAATGCAGAGAATTCAGGAGGTGTGTGGGGGTGGGGTAGGAATTGTGCCAAAAGAGGAACTTTACTTTCAAGAACAATATTTTATCTTTTGCTATGGCTCATAACAAACTCCCTGGAGAATTTTGAAGCTCCAATTGGGGATTTCTCTCGCCCCACCATCTAGGTTCATCATTAGCACCATCAGATGTAATTATTATACACGCATATCGGATTGAGCCTATGTCGAAGCCAAGTAATCACCTTTAGTGCTGGGGTCATCGGATTGATCCCTGCTCATGCTATGTGGGCTTTGTGGTGAACAAACACCGTGTGCGTGGGTTTTCTCGAGGTGGGTACGTTTCTTCCCACTTTCTTCATTCCACCAATTCATCCCATCATCATCCATACGGTCTGAGCAATAGTTGCCTGAAGGCCTTAAAATGAATTTTAAAAAATCGAAGCCAAGTATGGGAGCCACAATTTTCCACTTAAATGGAAAAAGAAAAATATATCCTCCTCATAATCCGGAGCATATACAAATTTGATGAGTGACATAAATATTTATATTAGCTTTATACTCGTGACATAAATATTTATATTTATAAAGGTTTATGTATATTAATTGGTCGCATCTTCACTATTAGGTTTTAAATACTGCTTAAAAATCTTGTCGGTGATAAAATGATCGTGTAAGTTTATATTACAGATACATGCATTGATTATTTATATGAAGAAAATTTTAATATTAATATCTGTTCAATGCATAAAATGAAAATAGCGAAATAAGTTTACTAGCTAGAGAGACTCGCTCAAGTAGATACTGACAAAACCCTCCAGGGTTTTCCCTGGTGCGTGAGGATTTCATCCCCGGTTGTTGATTCCGAATATCAACCCACCCAGGGATAAATATTTATATTTCTACCCAAACAGATCGTAGGTTGAAAGTTACAAGCAAATACTAGTTTTATAATCCCCCTTCGTAATTTATAACAAATCGAACACTGCCTAAACCTTTACCATGAGCATAATACAGATTAAAATCTTTACATTCGCAGGTAATGCGGTCTAATGACACAGATATCAGTAATTGTTTAGGACAGATATTTAAGCAGATTATGAGGTAACAGAATTAGCAGTAACAGGGTATGAAATGGAACCTGTTGGTTTAACGTGAATAGAAAAATAGATTGTTTTTTTAGATTTGTACCTAATATACGAGAGCCTGTTAGTTCATTAGCCTGACGCCGGATGCGGTGGTCGACTGACTTAATGCAGAAGGGTTCAGTTCACGGAGTGTCGGGAACGTGTCCCGGGTGGTGTTTGTGGAAACTTAAACTTAACTACTCGTATTTCTTTGAGACTTGCGAAGTAATTAGTACTACAATGACATAAAATTGAAGTTATGAAACGTCCTTGTATCTGATTGAGTTTCTGTCTACTATTTCCTTCGTTCTCTTCATGGAACCAACGCTTGATGGACTATGAATTTCTATGAATTTTGTCGTAGGCGAATACTGCGTTTAAGAAAACATGCCAATTCACTCAATCTTAAGGGTGGTGTGGAAAAGGCTAAAAAATTAAAGGTTCTGATGTGGAACCGAAGGGAAATTAGGATACCAAAATGTTGTCTAGTTTTGGTCGCTTTTTGCCTCATGTGCAGTTCTGAATACGTGCTATATTACTCTAAAAGAGAACCATACTTTTGTAGTAAGAAAAAATCCATAATTGCATGAAATACATCGTGAGAATATGAAGCAAGGTTTTAAAAAGAATGCTCAAGTTGATTTGTGGGGTTACATTTAAATTTGAATATTTAAGGCCTTTGGGAAACGTACTTTGGCTCCGGCCAAATGGATAATGATGCTAGAATCGGTGGAATGAAGAAAATGGAAGAAAAAACGGAAGAGCCCCGACTCCCCGAGAAAATCTACGCACAAGGCCTTTGTCCACTACAAAGCCCGCGTGGCACGAACCGGGGACCCCACGCACCAAAAGTCCCATGGAGTTTTACTGTTTGAAAAACTACTTAATTAGAGACTCAAGAAAAGTATTATTTCTATTTCAATCATAAATGTACTTAGCACAGCCATGTGAAGGTGTGGTCATTTTGAAGAGAAGTAGCAAACTGACTGGAACGGTGTGTTGCTTTGGAAGGTAGAAAATCAGTATTACGGAGAATAATATGAATTAATAATTGCATGGTGTATTGGGGAGGATAATCAACATTGAGTAATATAAATCGCTAAAGTCTGGATATTCTGGATAACTGTTACCAGTAGCTATTATGAAAGCTTGTTTACATATAAATGCTTTGGTAGAACTTCACCGACTGTTTCAAAAACGAGCCGCCACTGGTATGTGAAAAGATATGTATATAGGGGAAAGATTGGCAAAACAGAGTGGTCGGTTAGAACGGGAAACTGTGCCTCCTAGCTCACAGGGGAAACTTTACGAATTAAGTTTCGGATCGACCGACCAAACTATATGCATTCGATAGAGGAGGTCAAAATATACGTACTAATGGATTACTAGACTCGGAGTTAATAGGGGCGGGTGATATGAAGATGCATCTTTGTATATAAAAGTCAGAGAAACAAGTAAAGAACAATTTGTTCGTGTTCAAAGTCAGTCATTATTAAGAAATACGTCAGAAGCAAAAAGTAGAAGCAGTACATTATCAGCAAAATCAAGTTAAGTGCAATTTATATGCAGACCAGGGATTTTACAGAATTTTAACTCCAATCCTGCTGATTATCTGCAGCGTAAAGCAATAAATACTTACTGTCAGAAAAAAAAAATGTTGAAAATAAACAGGAAAGAGAACGAAGCTTTTTTATTGAAAAAAAACTGTTCACAGAAAAAAAAACCTTTTTTACAACATTATCTTAATGTATAGTCCCTGCAACAAACATTTAAAACGGAGTAGAAGCACACGAATACTCAGTAAGCAGTAAAGAGACAAAACTATTTTGTGTAGTACGATTGCGACTCTGATGTAGTTGCAGTTCTGAATTTCTTCACCAGAGGAAAACTAAGCGACTAGAATACGAAAGGTGCTGCCACTGTTGGTAGAACTTACAAGTATCTGCTACTCGAAACCATGCATAGTTCGTGTTTATAATGCATCGCTTCCGAAAGTGGCAGGTCTTTCAAGGCTAGCTAATCCGGTTCGATTCATCCTGATCTTGCATTTTCCTTTTTTATATCAGCATTCGATTTGTTTTCTTTGATACTATAAAGTAGTTGGATTCAACTTAATCCTCTTTCCTTCAACCATAGCTTCTATTTATTCCTTAATATGCAGTCTCTATGCAATGTCTTAACCTGTTTTTTTCTCTCTTCTTTGTTGTGTCCAGTATTATTGTCTCTTGCCTATTCTTTTCAGCACTTCCTCATGTGTTCAGCTGTTTTTATTCATCTCCGTATCCACATTTCAAAGCCTTTCAAGTTTCTTTCTTCACTTTTTCGTAGAGTCCACGTTTCTGCTCCATACAACACAATAATCTATAAAACTATTTAATGAATCTCTTCCTTAACTCTTTGTTCATCGATATACATAAGACATTATTTTCCGTGCTCTGTATTCGATTTACTTGCTCTCCACGTTCCATCTTTCTCGGGTCCCTTTGTCGTTATTTATTAACGACCGCACCTATAATTTTGGCTGTGAAGGTTTACCTAGACACTGTACCTACATACAAATTTTCGCCAAAATCGGGCTCTGACACCTGGCGTGCGTTCCTTGTCAGATTTGCTCGTATTTCTTCTAAATTCCATCGTTCTAGCTTCGTGGTACAGCAAATCATATCAAACGCCGATAATTCTCAGCAGATTGCCATTACCACGGAACACGACGTTTCACTGCACTCACAGAAGTCCAACTGACCATACTGCAACTGCTTCGCGCCGTTCGACTGGTTTGCCGCGATGTTACCGCGCCGTCAACTAGTTCCCCCTGCAATCCCATGACTTTTGTTACTTCAGTGTATAAACTTCCATGCCCAATGCGGGACTCGAACCTTAGAAACGCTGACTTAACGCCTCAGGCCACATGACTACCTCGGTCGGCTTCAACGCCTCGTTTCAACAATTACGTCACGATTATTATGTAATCTTACTCGCAAAAATTTATGAAATCCAAACGGTGCAACATAGATACAAAACTCCACTAATAAAATGTGGATGCTAAGAAACCTCCATTTTAAGCAATACTGGCATTATCACAACGATTCAAGTAGACGTTTCTATTATTTTTCTCTCGTATATTAAGGAAAAAGAAACCAGATTATGCTCAGTAAGTTGACTCAACATACGAAAGAACACCTGTAATGACTTCAAAATTTATAAACTGTATCAAAAGAGAAGAGAGTAGAAGAATGACGTAAAAATATCGGAAAATATCCAAGAGGATGAATAGACAACTAATTTTTGGTCTTTATCTATAAGTTCCTATGTATTACAAAAGAAAAGAAATGCTATTATATCTGTTTATCTTAAAACTGTCCAGATGATATGAGTCGGTATCATTATTCACTCGAAATATTTTAGTTTAAAAAGATAAGATTTCCATAAAATTCTGTGTCTCAAGGTTTCAAGCATTGATGAGTTTCATTCTGAAATCCAAAATTTTGAATTCCAAAATCGCAGATGACGAAAGATAGAAACTTCTTAATTTTACAATAATGTTCAATTCTTATTCAATTTCATATCTTGCGGGTTGCTAAACAAGCTCTCTGATTTTGATTCTGACACAAAATCTTGTATTCCGAATTGTGAGATGGCGGCAATCTCAAATCACCTATCATACCCCAGTAGCACACCAACGTGTTTTCAATGTTGATTTTTGCTTTATTAAGTTGATTAACCGTTATCGGTTGAAAACTAAAATGTCTAATTTTAAATTATATTTTAACAAAGACTTGACATTGTTGATAAGATGTTCGTTCAACGTGGATTCAACTGATATTTTCAACTATAATGTAGATTTCATTTCATGGGATTCTTTCTAATTTAATGGCATAAAATTTGTAATTAAAAGCTAAGTGAATGTCATTAATTTTTACTTTGTGTTGTTCTTTCGCACGTTGAAAACACGTTGAATTTTAATCTATATTCCAACTAAAATTTGATATCGTTGATAGGACGTTAATATAGCCTGCTCTTAACTATTATATTGAACTGTATTATCTTTCCAAGTTAATTGATAAAAATTGTGCTTGAAAGCGAATTGAGTAAAATTAACTATGTTTCTCATGATCTCATTTGCAAGTTGAAATTTTAAACTATATTTCAACGAACATTTAATTTCGTTAATAGGACGTTAATGTTAAGTGTTTTCGAATATGACATAGATTTCGTTTTATATGTGTTTTTCTAAGGCAAAATGTTACATTTTCTTGATAAATACACATTTAATAGTGCAGCGATGGTCAACATGATAAAGAAGAAAATGCGCATAAGAAAGAAAGAAGTAAAGTATTCTTTATTCTCATTCTTACATGATGGTGAAACGACACGTCTGCATTTGTGGCGCTATCAAGACTACCTTTTCTTATAGATACCGTAAAAGATTAGTGAATCTCAAGGTGACTCCGTGGTCCAAGAGTAACGTGTCGAGCTACCAATCACGAGTACGGAACGTTCCAGCTTCGAATCTTGCAGCAAACACTTGGATTATTTACTGTTGGAAAGTTAATACTCTATATCATGATGATAGCAATGAACAAAATGCAACCATATATGTATTATTCAACGTCGAATAAACCGTTGAACAGGCGGACATTTCGGTACATTTTTTACGTTAAAATAACGTTTCGGTACTAACGTTTAATCCACGCATTTTCAACGTATGTACTACTTGAGATCTGAGGTTCAGCCCAAGATAGTGTGGGGAAAGACCTATTTAGTACGTACCATCCCAGTGTTTGCCTAGTGTGACTAAGGAAAACCTTGGTCAAATCTCAGTCAGGATTGTCGGCCGCTGGGATCCATCCAATGACCCGCCGCATCCCGAATGCTAAGCCAACGATCTACCATTGAATCACGGCTGCTCGGTAAATTTAGAAATGTTCGTTGATTGTTCGTTTTCAAAACTGTTTACAGGTAATAGACAGAAAGGACCTGCTCGTTTTAGAGTATGCTGATTGTAAAGGAGCTTTCAGGTCGCTCTACAAAAAACTGAAGTCAATTTCCGTTTACGTTCTTTTGGGTGAGGCGCTAAGGTGAATTCCTAAAATGAAAAATACTAAGATTCCTTTTTAACATGGCTCTTCAAACGCCCAAAATATAAAACGGCTAGAAGATTGAGGTCACTAAATTAAAGTATGTAAACAGTTTCTCTTTAGGTGGTATCTGCTTCCATTGAGACTTTGACGTAAATCTTTAGGCTCTATCTGCTTCCATCGAGGCTTCGACGTCACTTTTTAGGCTCTATCTGCTTTCATTGAGACTTCGACGTCACTCTTTAAGCCCTATCTGCTTCCATTGAGGCTTTGACGTAACTCTTTAGGACCTATCTGCTTCCATCAAGGCTTTGACGTAACTCTTTATGCAATATCTGCTTCCATTGAAGCTTTGACGTAACTCTTTAGGCCTTATCTTCTTCCATCGCGGCTTCAACGTCACTATTTAGGTCCAATCTGCTTCCATTGAGGCTTTGACGTAACTCTTTACGCCCTATCTGCTTCCATCAAGGCTTTGGCGTAACTCTTTATGCCCTATCTGCTTCCATTGAAGCTTTGACCATAGGCGGCGCCACAGTGGGTGCAGTGGGTGCAGCTGCACCCACATTAACTTCGATTTTCAGATTTTCTACAATAATCCTTTCTATTTTGTATATTTATTGTTTTCTATGTTTGGATATATTTGAATTACTTCTTAAGTCTCTCATAAGTTACTTGCTATCGTACAGTGTTTATCAAGTTTTTTTTAGTAAAACTTAGGGATTATTTTTGAGATCTTAAGGCTCAATAGTGCAGACCGTTCTGGCAACAATGTTAGGATATGTTGGAAGAGCGTCTTCGGCGAACAGTGCGATGTAATTGCTAGTTGAGTTGTTATAGTATGTACGTATGTCGGCATGTTAATTTGCCCTTAAAATGTTTAAATCAAAACAACAGGGAACTTTGCTTGGGTGGATAAAAACCACATCTTCAACTTCAAGCGAAACTGCTATTAAATCACCGTTTAATAGGGAGAAGCAATTGGCAGAGGATAAAGGCGAAGTCCAGAAACAAATTTCTGACGATGGCGATGGATGCTTCTCAAAAGCTACAGGCAAGGCAAGGTGATTGAAAAGGAAATGATCTTTTGCTTCAAATGAAGACTTCTAACTTCATAGTGAGTATGAAAATAATGCATCCAATCTTGCAGCTTATTGTACGAACAAGCAAGATGTTACAGTCCTCAACCATTGATTTGTGTGAGGCCATGGATGAGGTTAATAGCTTGTCGGTTGCCTTACGGGATCTTCGAAGTGCTGAATCTGCGTTTGATGATATCTTCAGTAATGCAGAAGAAAAATTAACGGAAATTGACATTAGTGTTCCGCCGCCTAAAAAGCAAAAAAGTCTCTTCATTTGTGGACGATTCACAAGAAACAGGTGTTTTTGCGGAGACGACAAAGGAGACAATCAAGTATTGGATATTTTATCCTTTATTGGATAGCCTTATTCTGGGACTTAACACAAGATTTTCTCAAGAGACTAAAGACCTCATTCAAGTACCTGGAAAAATTGTTCGCCTTGCTCAGTGTAATAGTACTGATTATCAAGTAGTAGCAGAACGTTTTGGTCTAAATGCGTCAGAAATTGAAGCTGAAATCAGACTTCTACGAGCAAGGCGCTTGAACAGTCCTCCATCTACAGTTCTTGATTGGCTAAAGTGGTTGTAAAAATCCGGAAGAGAAAGGGTGTATGTGGATTTCTACAGATTGATGAGAAAGTTTTCAGTGATTCCGGTTACTAGTTGCTCATGCGAACGGAGTTTCTACAACATGAATTATGTAAAGTCCAAACTAAGATCGACTATGCTTCAACAGAGATTCAACTCCATAATGTTGCTTTCTGTTGAAAAGTCGATTTCAGTGAGCATAGATATTGAAGATGTCATTGAAGAATTTAAAGCCATGGTTCCATTCAACAGAAGAATGTCCTTGTAGAAGCTCTTGTAATTGATGCCATTGCAAAAAAAAAGTACCCTTGTACACTTAAAAATTTTGATATTTCTTTGATAAATCAATAACTCACATACACGTGTATCCATGTATGAAGTTTCTTTAAATATGTACATAAAAGTTTTTATTGCGTACCATGTTAATACGTTTTACTATATCTTATCCCTTCCCAGCCTGCACCCACATTACCAAAATCCTGGCGCCGCCTATGGATTTGACGTAGCTCTTTAGGGCTTATCTGTTTCAATCGAGGCTTCGACGTCACTCTTTAGGCTCTATCTGCTTCCATTGAGATTTCGACGTCACTTTTTATGCCCTATCTGCTTTCATTGAAGCTTTGACGTAACTCTTTAGGCCCTATCTGCTTCCATTGAGGCTTTGGCGTAACTTTTTATGCCCTACCTGCTTCAATCGAGGCTTTGGCGTAGCTCTTTATGCCGTATCTGCTTCCATTGAAACTTTGACGTAACTATTTAGGCCCTATCTGCTTCCATCGAGGCTTCGAAGTCCCTCTTTATGCCCTATCTGCTTCCACTGAGGCTTTGGCGTAACTCTGTATACCCCATCTGCTTCCATTGAAACTTTGACGTAACTCTTTAGGCCCTATCTGCTTCCATTGAGGCTTTGGCGTAACTCTTTATGCCCTATCTGCTTCCATCGAGGCTTCGACGTCACTCTTTAGGCACTATCTGCTTCCGTTGAGGCTTTGATGTAAAGCATTTAAATACATAAAAGTAACCAAATTAAAATAAACTACCACTTTGGCAACCAATAGATTAAATGATTAGATAAAAATCGAGGATACTGTACTCAAATTCTGAAATCAGTTTTTCCCTTTCTAGTTTCGTTGAGGTCGTCGTAAAATATTAAGACGAACAAAGCATAGCAGGTGAAAAGGGTCTGACAGTTTCAAAGTCAGCAGATTGAAAACCCTTGGCTCAATGGAGGTCACTTTCTCTCTACCCGATTTGAGAAGGTTAATAAAATGAAAATGACCTCTTATGGTTAGAGCAGCAGTAGCCAGATTTAGAACAGCCAGATAAATGCAGGTCGAATCTAAAACTTTTTCTCTGTATGTAATTTGTTTGAAGCGGTATGGCGAGTTCTTAAAATGGATAAAGCTAAAAGAATGTGGAAAGGATCTGCCAGGTTTAACGTTACTGTATTAAAAGTGTTCCCAAAAATCTATATATTACTGAATTTTATTCTGAATGCTTTCATTAAATCATTAGCGTTATATCTTAAAAGTTAATTAAATGAAAAGTATTTGGATTTCCAGTCTCACTGCTTGAGAAACGGCAATAATTTCGAGGTGGCTGAAGAGAAATCTTCAATCACTTTGTCTTTACCTTCTATGACCAAGCTGCCGTAGTTCAGTGGTAGAGCGTTGGCATAGCATTCGGGAGCTTCTGGGTTCGATCCCAGCGGCCGACCATCCTGACTGAGGTTTTTCCAGGGTTTTTCTTAAATCACACCAGGAAAATGTCGGGATAACGACTTCAACGTAGACCCTGGCCGACATCTTCCCGTGTCCTTCCCCTCCCCTATCCCGGTCTGAGCTTTAGATGCCTAAAGGCTGAGGCCATAAATAAAATTAAAATCAAAATTTACCTTCTCTGATTGAGGTGCCATTGGCGTTACTCACAGGAGAAATTGATAAAGTAAATTCGTAATGAATAACAACATTTGAGGGTTCTTAAACAGAAAAAGGTAATAAATAAAATAAGAGTGAGGAGAAGTTTTCAAGCCGGAGGAGAGTTACTTTTTTAAAATTACATTTAAAGTTAAAACTTTTCTTTCTAGATTGTTGGTAGCCCTAGAACCAATCCTGGAAAGAAAGGGAGCACTGATGTCTTCTTAACGCTCTGTTCGAAATTTTAATTTGATTCGAAACATGTCGCAAGAATCATTTTTCTTCAGAGCCAGCTGGATATTATGACTGAGCTTCGAGCTGCATAACACTTACCTAAGAAAATGATTATTCCCCACAAGCGCCGGCCCAGCATTGGTTCCGAGCGGGTAAGAGAGTGCTTGAATCTTAACCACTTTTCTTGTCAGGCACGAAGGCAGCTCACTCAGCTCCACAGCTCTGCCATGAACTTGAGCGGACTTGATGATTCTGGCTTCTCTTTTCTCCACTTGCTCACTCGCAAAGGTCCATTGCTCAAAACTGAGTCCGCTTTGATATCTATGATCTTATCCCTCTAATAAGAAACTCCGCCTACTGTGTTTACGCATGCGCTTCTAAAAATAGCCATCCAATGACGTTTCAGTGAGTGAAGCCTATAAATAGCCAACACATTCAGACAGCTTGCCTGTTTTAACTAAAGTAGGAAAACAACAGGAAAAGAGGGATTAAATGACAGGTACTGGTCCCGAATACTATTTAATGTCTTCGCTGACAGTTAGAAGTATCTGCTTCAACATTTTTTATCACCTCAAAGTCAGGACAGTTCTTGTGAATCACCCTGTATGTATCGCTACCATAAACACAGCACAATAAAAGAGAACTTTGAAAAGCAGAATCAAAAGCCAAAACGATGAAATATGAATAATAAACAGTACTTATAGTTTGGTAAGAATGCTTGCTGGAACATATCCAGTTAGCCGTTTCTCAAGCACAGAAGCAGTTTATGGGTATATTGAATTTCAGAAACGAATATTTTTTTCTACTTTATGTCACTCGGAGCCAAAATAGAAACTACGGAGTAAAAATAATACAAAAGTTACACGTATGAAAATAATATCATTTTATCACAATGTTTTTGCGCCTTCTCTGAGCAGTAGCTTCCGCAGGAAACACAAAGGAAAATTATTTCATCAATCGGAAAAGACTGTAACAAGTAGCGTAAAATATAGCAGCAAAATTGGCACTTATTTTGCAGTTGTCTTCAGTTAGATTCGACTATAAGAAGAAAATAATTTAATTGTTTTCTTTTTTTCTAGTAATGGTTAAAAAAGATTTAAATTACTTACTATTATATTATGATTATCCTTCTTACTTTCTGCCTATTTTCCTGGTCTTTTTCTCTAAATAAATAACCAAAAAGCAGTTTTGTTATTCGGGATATCCGCAAAACAAATCACGCTTAAGACTTCTATATTCAGATGTGGTATGAGCAGTAACAAAACACTATTTTCGAAAAGCTGTGTTTTTTGCACATTGTTTTTCACATTCATGAAATCTTACATGTAATACAATTTTTAATATTTATTTTAATTGTGACCAAGAACAGATATATTGGGTCTGGGAAAAAGTTCGTGGCGTTTTTTTAGTAAATTTCAACTGGTTTTCTTATAGGATGCAAATGAATTTATTTAAACCAAATATGCTCCATCATTATCGACAATGTTTCACCATTTTGCGAGTAGAGCCATGATGCCATCGGTGAAGAACTTCTGTGGTTTCTGGTTGAAAAACTGAATCAAGTGGTTTTCACAGGCTTCTTGTGAAACCAGCTTAATTCCATTGAGAGGGTTCTGCAGAGATCGGAACAAGTGATAGTCCGTGGGTGCTATGTCTGGACTATACGGTGTATGCATCAAAACTTCCCAACCAAGCTCGCGCAATTTTTTGACGGGTCATCAACGAAGTATGTGGTCGGGCGTTGTTCAATCACCTTTCTTATTTTTCAATTCGAACCGTTTTCTTTCAATTGCCTGGCGTAATCTCTCTGGTTGTTCACAGTAGAGTTGAGAATTAATCGTCTGACCAACTGGAAGTAGCTCATGGTGGACGATTCCCTTCCAGTACCACCACACACACAGCATCATCTTGTTCGGCGTCAATCCGGGCTTCGCGAACGCTTGTGACGGCTCACCATCCCTTCTCCACGATCTTTTACGCTTCCGATTGTCGCACGTGATCCATTTTTCATCACTGGTTATGACACGTTTCAGAAATCGCTCGTTTTCATAGCGTTTCAGCAGCACATCTCAGATGTTCATTCGGTCTATCATCTTTTTCTCGCTCAACTCATGCAGAACCCATACAACGAGCTTCTTTTTGTAGCCAGCTTTGTGTAAATGGTTAACACAGTTTTGTTGTCAATGCCTAGCTCCATACCAATATCGACACTGCTGATATGCTTATCTTGCTGGACCTTTTCAAGAATTGCATCTGCTTTTTCAGTGACTGGACGACTAGAGCGTGGCTCATCTTTCACATCAAAATTACCAGAACGAAAGCGAGCGAACCATTTCCGCGCAGTAGATTTTTATAAAGTGCCTTCTCCGTAAACAGCACAAATTTTTTCACACGCCTGCGTAGCGTTCTTCTCTTTGTCGTAATAATATTGCAAAAGATAGCGCAATTTGACATTACTGTTCTCCACTTTCACACGCAAACAACTTTCCAACCACTGCACCAATTTCGCTGTTTATAAACTCACAGTAACGCACGAAGTGTCACCTTTCCAACGAGCGTTTAGTGGTGGCGCTGCGATCTGTGTTTTCTGAGGTATTTGCAATTGGCGCCATCTATCGGGGAAACGCCACGAACTTCTTCCCAGACCCAATAGATTGTTAAGCCGTTCTAGGTGCTGCGTTCTTCTTTCTCATTTTTTGTATCCTTGTTCCTCAAATCTCTTTGGTTTCTTCCGTAGTTTATCTGGCTTTTCTAATCTTGTCACCTCAGATTGCTTCGTTATCTTACTGTTCCTTCTTTATTTTCTTCTTATTTTCTCTCTACCTATCATTCAATCTTCTGTTCGTTCTTCTCCTTCTGTCTTCTGTCCTTCATTATTTATTTCCTTCTAACCCATTCTTCAAGGTTTCAATTCGTTCCTTCTATCTCTCTTTTTCAATCTTTCTTTCATACTGTCATTTCCCCTTCAATCTTGCTTCTCCTTCCTTAATTAATTTTCATTTACCTCATTCTTTTGTTCTTTCCATCTCCCTTTCTTACTGTTCTTCTTTCTTAGCTTCTTTGTTCAATTTTTGTTTTCTTAGTTTTAGCTTTCGTGTTTACTCTCTTCTTTTATAAATTTTCCCTTTGTTATTTCTTCTTTACTTGTGTTTCTGTTACTTTTCCCTTTTCTTCATTTTCTACCCATTTTTGTTTATTTGTTTTTTATTCTTTCTCTTGTTTTGGTTCTTCCATTTCCCTTTTCCCTTCATTCTCTCTTTAGTTTCTAAGTTCTTTCTTTCTGTCTATATTCCTTTTTCATTTCATCTCTTTCTATTTGTTATCCTTTTTGATGTTGTGTTTTTAATTTTTATTACGTTTTTATTTTGCTATCATTTAAATTTCCTTTATTTTTGTTAACTGGTTACGCAATTTTCTTTTATCTTTTTCCTTCCCTATTTTCTTGTCTTCTTTAGTCATTTCTTTCCCCAATTTTGGACCGCCCCCACTTTAGCGAGCGCCCAAGGAGGCACGCTATTAGGTCTATTCATATTTTTTTCGGTGTTGATTGTAAAATTTGAATTTTTATTGAAATATAAAAATGCTGTACTTTAAAATATATTTCCTTGTGATAATAAAAGGTAAGTACAGTGTGTTGGAAGTGAAAGCTAAGAAAAGAGAGGAAAATCCAACATGATAATAGCGAACGTCTGAGTAGAATATGTGCAAATTCACAGAAGGAATAAAACATAAAAATACTCTGCATAATGAAATTGAAACTAAGGGTCAGCGAGCTCTAATCTGAAGCCAGGTTCTCTCTATCTTCTCTCGTTTAGCCGTTAGCGTGCAATACGAAATATTACATGTAGTACAAAAATACATGTAGTACAGAAATACGGTATGAGTCGCCGTGGCTCAGACCGTAGCGCGTCTGACGACGAATCTGGCGGCCCGGGTTCAAATTCCGTCGAGGACCCTGGAGACTTTTCTCCCAGTGTTCCCATGCCTGGCGCTCTGAGGTGCACTCACCTCCTATCAAATTGAATACTGGAGTGTCCTTGGTATTCCTCGGCACGTTGGGAAGGTAAAGGCGGTCGAGCGTGGAACTGACCACCCCACCTCATTTCGTATCGTAGGTCAAGAAAATGTGGAGCGCTACCTCCACACCCCCCATGTGCCGTTCACGGCGTTTGCGTATCGCATAGGGGATAGCTTTACCTTTTTTTTTTTTTTACAAAAATACGGTAAAGGTTGTAGAAAGTAACGGTGCGTACAGTGCATCAACAGCCCCAGGGAATGTTGAAGCCTTACAAGATTCCAAACGACCCGTTAAATCGAGATCTATGAACTCAAATTTGAAATCAGTTTGTCTGTATCTGGTTTCCGGTTCAGGTGTCACCGTGCAAGGAATTCTGCTATATCTCCCCAGTGCAGGGTGTATCCCTAAAATCTCGAGCACCTAAACTTTATTTTTTACAGCTAAGAATATAGAGAAATCCTGTAAAACTCTATTTAAACCCTGTTAACACCCCCGATTTTGTCTTTACAACCCCTCAAACTTGAAATCCTGGCAGAACTACTAGACAGAGTATTATTATTTAAAGAGGCAAAATCCCCCTGGTATCCGGTGTGTTTTTCCGGTTATCTCACTTACCTGTTTGTAGGGAGGGAAAATCTTTTTCACAAAATATTTGCAAAACAGTTTTGTATTCGCATATCTCGTACTTCTCACGATGTTCGACTAGTAAGTTTTGTTTTATGGGAACTTTACGTAACATTGATTCGATATCAGTGATTTTCTCGTGTTACATGACTGCAAAAGTGCTGTCCAGTGAGCTTAACGCTACTGGAGTGCTCGTTTAATGTCAGAAGGTAGGCATTAGATTCAGTGATGGATTAAAGGGGTCTCCCGTCCCGAAAATCGCCAGCTTTTATTTTTCATTTTGTAGGCTAGGGAATAGAGAAAAGAAGAAAATCACATCCCCTTTCCTGAGAAGTGACGTATCCGTCCCTGACCAGAGCAAACAGTTACAGTAAACTTCATCGTTTACTTCCAAGGAAATCTAATATTGACCAAATTTTTAGTCCTAACTCAGTTCTTCACGCTTGTATCGATGTGTGGACCGTTCTTAATTCATATATTAATTCTTAAGTTTTGAGCCTACGGCGTCAAAGCTAAAAAAAAAAAAAAATGCGGAGGCTACAATATTTATTTTGAAAAAGTCAAGTTTAGTAAAACTTCCAGTTCTATACAATGACGTCAGGTCTATTGTTTCGGAGGATACGATCCAACTAGCAAGATTACGATAATTAAGAGTATGTGTCTTACATGAAAATGGTTGCCAACTTTCCAGAGAATTCCAAATGAAGTCACGTACTTGCATATTCAAAAAATTGACCTCTATCTAAAGGCGATGCTGGAGTGATCGATGCCGTTAAAAATTTAATGTCTATATTAAGCCAGGAAGGTGACAGGTAGTCTTGATTGTCCACTTCCAGTCTAAACAAATATGGACCAAATTTTCCGTTCTAACTCACTTTTTAACGCTTATTATTACTGTGTGTCTCAATTTTTAAATTATCTTATTTCCTGTAGAAAAAAAAAACGTGAATATTATTTACAACATGTATGCACAATCCGGTATATGCATAGCTCAAGAATTAAGCCATAAATGAAGAAACGGGCCGCACAGCGATAACAAACGTAAGAAACTGAAATAGAATTGAAAATTTGGTTCATATTGGATTAGACTGGAAAAAATTAAGGTAATTTTTTTACTGGCGTATATCTTTAGAAACTAAACGATCACTCCACTATCGTTACGTACAGCTCAATGATTGAGATTAAATGATTCTACAGCCAACGTTTAATCAAATTAATTTCTTCAGAAATATTCCGAAAACATTAGCTATAGAGAATAGTTCTCCTGTACTTAAGACAACAACATGTTAAACTTATATGATTTAATACAATTGATGACCACAGGAAAAGAACGATCTTTGTCCAATTTTGGCCAAATTGAGATAACAGTGCCATGTGTTAGCTCTTTGAAGAACGTGTAGTCCGTCTATTACTACAAGAAAATCTCAATTTGATGTTCACGTATACGCAGGGCCGGATTTATCACTAGGCTAACTAGGCCCGGGCCTAGCACACTTTACACAGAAAAATTAGAGAAGGCGAAACAAAAAATATTTTCGCCAAAAAAAAACATTAAGGACCATGTAGGGGGAACGCCAAGCGCCATCACCTTTGACACGGGGGACCACGCCGTTTATCATAACTAACTTTATAATGTCTAGGTTGGAAGGGGAAAAGGATGGGAAGTGTGACGGGGGAAGGATTCGGGCGCTGATAGTCATGGGCCTAGGGTGCCTAGTCGTATAAGTCCGGTCCTGGGTATACGTAATGGTAATTATGAACTTTTAAAACGCTCTCCAATAAAATTAATAAACTGGATAAAGCATTTCTGTTCCTCTAGCCTTCAATTGAATTCGTTCTGTTCCTCAATATTGTCGGTTGTGCTCAACTGATTTTGTCCCTCAAATCTCGTATTTTTGTTGCCTTGTGTTATCATACGGTATTCTACAATTCTCATGGTTTTATATTTTTAAATGCTTTCAGACTTGTTAAATGAATACGTTTAATGATAACAGTTTGTTAAATGATAATTATCCATCCTTGATCGATACAAAACATTCTTATTCAATCATCCTGTGAAGACAAAAAAGACATTTGTCACTTGTAATCACATTTCCTGTGTTTTCTTTGTAGTGTTGCCCATGAGACGAGATTGAGGCTGTCTCGTCTCGAAAGTGTCTTGTCTCGAAATTATGTATATTGTATATTACGAAAATTCGGTCTCGTTTCGTTTTCTATATGCATTTCTCAGTCTAGTCTCGTGAGCAACACTCCTTCTCTGGAACTTTCCACGTAGTTTCTTTTTTGGGATGAACATTTAAATTTCGCTTTAAAATAAATATGATTCATGTTGAATACCAGCAAATTTTCATCTGTCTAAAATTTTACACCAATCATACCGAAAACACATTGAGAATTATTTACACTTATACATTGAAATTTAGATGCGCCTATCCAGATAGATGCCATATTTTCGAATCTATGTTAGTTTTCGATTTTCCTTTCTCTTTTGTGTCATATCACCTCCTACTAATCCTTATAAAACCAATTTCTTTTAAAACAAGTTAACTTCTGGCTTTTATATGTAAAATTTGGAATTTTTATTTATGATCTTTAGATATGTCCTTTAATTTTTCATACACATACACACTCTTAATTATAATATCGACCCGCTGTAGCTCAGTGGTAGAGTGTTGGCGTAGCACTCGGGAGGTCGTGGGTTCGATTCGAGCCGTGACCATCCTGTCTAAGATTTTCCAGGGTTTTTCCTCAGTCACACCGGGCAAATGCTGGGATGGCGTCTTCAATATAGTTCCTGGCGGTCATCTTCCCGAATGCTTTCCCCTGAGCCTTAGATGCCTAAAGGACATAAGTAAAATTCAAATTCTTAATCATAATTACCTACATCACTGAATAATCCATGTATTGTATCCATTACACCTCTACATCATTCGAAAGAGACTTCTTGTCAAAATACTTTCTAAATAATGAAAAGTTTAGGAATATCATCTTTATTTATTTTTAATATCGAAAGTTATAAAATCATCTTCCTAACTCAATTGGTTCTTCAAATTTATGCTTTGTGTTATGAAAATGACAATTATTAAACGAACAACGAAATATGCGACAAAAGAAAGAGTGATGGACAGAAAAAACAACTTCATTTTTATTCTGTGCAGAGAAAAACGAAATTCTTTCAATATTGTTAGCATGTGCAGAAATGAGAAATTTAAAATGAAAAAAGGTGGTTCTTTGAAATATTTCATCAACACACAGCCATGCAGGCTTATTCACTACTTTCAAAACAACCAAGGTCAGGCATTGTCACTCTATTTCTGTTCAATGTTGTGTTTTGTTCTGTGGCCTGATTTTATTTTCGATTGAATACAAAGCTAAGATTTAAATGCGGCCACTGTTTGCTGATTATTTTACGAGCTCGTCATTCAACATTAGTTCTTTTCAATGATGCTCAATTATACGATTTGTAAAGAACTTTCTGTTAAACAAACAATGTCAGCGGCATCTGTCCCCCCTTTTAAAACCTATTGGAGGCGAATGAATCCGCCTTCCCCAATGACATTCGAGCCTTTAAAAATTTGATGTTCTGTGTCAATAACAGGTCTTCTGTTGTTTGCGTTATGTGCGTCCTTCTACTTCGCTTTCAATTTCACGAATATAAATGGGATTTGGGCTGCTACTCTTCTGAATTCCTCATCACAGACAAAAAATGTTTGTTTATTGTTTTTTTCCTGGAGAATGGTCTAAAATTGAAATGCTATTGTTTAATAAATGTCTTTATTCTGTACTAAACAAATCGTAATGAATTATCCTTAATTTCAATATAAGGTTACTTGATCTACATGTGATATCTGAAACAGATCACTATTTCAACTCGTTTCCTTTCACTATAGAGACACTAATATTTTCAAAATCCAAACCAATAAACTTAGTTTCATTTTTACCAAATCACGTTACTTCCTTAAAATTTTGAGCACACACCGCCAATTTTTTAATTTTTTTTTCGGTTAAAAAATTGATAGGAACCACACAAAACTCTACTTCCACCTCCCAATTTTGGCCTTACACCCCACAAACTAAAAATTCTTGCAGAATCCTTAGCCCCGGTGCACAGCCTGTCGGGAGTCTTTGGAAGGCAGAATTTCGACGTAAATTTGATTTTTGAAGGCTGCAAGAACTTCAATTTTATTTTAAGGTCTTTAGGCAACTTTGGCTCAGGCCCTATACATGATGATGATGATGAAAGAATTTTAGCATGAAGAAAGTTAGAGCAAACGTTAGAGACCAGAAAAAAAGCATACACAAAGCTCACATGGCAAGAGCCAGGATCGGACCAGAGACCGCCACGCACCAGAAGTGAGTGCTCCACCGCGAATCGGGGAGATGCGAGACAAATCGGGCGTAGTGTTTCGAAGATCCGGTGCTCCCTCGTTCTATTAATTAAGATCGTCGATTTGTATTCAAGAGTTTTTTTAGTTTTTTCAGGGTGTCTCCCTAGTCATAATAGGCAAATGCCCGGATGATACCTTCAACTTAGGCCCTGGTCGCCTCCTTACCGCATCATTTTCCACTAATCTATCCTGGCCTGAGACATAGATGCCTAAACGTTTAAAATAAATTCAAACCAGTAAACGGAATTATCGACAGGTGATTCTTTTTAAATTCAAAAAGATTTTTTCATTAAATTAAAGGATCCTATTTTACAGACGACTCTATTTGTTAGTTCTTACCCCGTTCTAAATTAAAAGATAACGTGCTGTTAAACATGTATAATAGTAAAGCTTCCAAGTCTACGAAAACTGAAATTAACTTGGTAATAAAAGTCTTGAAGTAAATAAGGCAATAACAGTCATTTTCCTACTTACGAGAAAAACCCGTTCTTAAATTTTCATTTCCATATAAAACAACACATCTCACCATCTGTAAACACCCAATAGAGTGACTAAGCAATGTATTTAGACTGCTTTTTGTATGTTATAGGTCTAACAGCATACATTGTTAAACCTGCAAAAAACGTAATTTTTTACAAAAGTGTGGCACTTGCAAGGAAACTGTCTCCGGTGGGACACGAAATTCAGCATGAAACTTTCACAGTGCATTTGGTGATGTGTTCAAATAAACACTCCTGTTATATACAACGTCTTGCAGTTTAGTTCAACGCGAGTTACAGAACTTCAAAGTTTTTTGAAACTTTTTTCCGAAAGCCTGAAATGTAGGCAAACACTTCATGCATATGTGTTGAAGTTATGGATTTCCCATTCACTTTCATAAGAATAATTTAAATGTTCGATTAAAGTAATTGGGGAAATTGACGTGTTAAGTAATTGCTCTGATCCCTGCCAATTGTGAATATTGTATAAATACAGGGTGACCCAAACGAGACTTCCGATCCCGTTAATTTTGTAACCAATTGGTTTCCAGGAGGAATCCTGACATACGGCCCTTTTAATTTCAGGGAAAATGTGCCATCATGCTCAAGCATTGCATGCTGTCCCATTTTATTGTGGTCTAGTGGGAAAACAAGTGAAATTTTCTTTAACGACAACATCGGTCAAGTGACGCATCATGTTTATGGTCTATAGGTTCTATTCACAAAAGCATGTTATCATTTACTAGTTTCTTTGAAAATTTTGCGAGAAATTGTGTGTGGTTTGAAGCTCTCGAATATTATAAACTGAAACTTGGTGGGTGACGTAATATTTTACACAATTTAACGCTATGAGCGCTCCAACTATACCAGCGTTAGTATAAAAGAACACCTGGAGACATCAATGTGATAAATGTAGGTGTGCTATCTCATGGTTTGTGATCCAATAACACCCAAACCCTGTGATGAATTCGTTAATTCCGCGAATTTCAAACCAGTATTTCGTGTTGGGAAGAGGATTCGAACCTCGCTGCCAAACATCGTGCCTGAATTTTTTTTTAGAGTTTTGTCAATTTAACAAGATGAATGTTGAGTTGATACCATAACTAAACCATGCCCGTTAGCTTCCCGACCTTACTGCCGGAAGAGATATTATATTGCCAATGGACGCCAGAGGGTGACTGCAAAAATTATTGCTGCAGCCCATAAAGGATAATTGAATCTAATTCAATTTAATTTGTGACTACATGCTTTTGTAAATAGAACCTGAAGACCATTGACACTTGACCTATGATCTCATTTAAGAATATTTCACTTTTTTCCACTAGACCACAATAAAATGGGACAGCATGGAATTCTCCATGAAATTAAAAGGATCGTGTGTCCGGCCTTCTGAAAACCAATTGGTTACGAAATTAACGGGATGAGAAGTTTCCTTTGGGTCACCCTGTATTTATATAATATTCACATTTGGCAGGGTTCAGATCAAATAATTAACACGTCAACTTCATCAATAACTTTAATCTAACATTTAAATTATCTTCAGCGCAACCTTTTATATAAAAGCAAATAGGAAATGCATAAATTCAACACATATGTACGAAGTGTTGCCTGCCGTTCAGGCGTTCAGAAGAAAATTTCGAAAACTTTGAAGTACCGTGACTTGTGTTCCGCTAAATTCCGAAACATAGTACTACATACGTTTATTTGAATACACCATTAATGCACTATGGAAGTTTCAGGCTGATTTTCATGTCCCACGGAAGCCATTTTCCTTGTTAGAACCTTATTTACTTCAAGCCTTTAATTTAGAAAAAGAAAATATAAATAATCCCATGTAATGGTCGAGCTTGATATTCACATATTAACTTTAAAATAAAATACATCTGTACAAAGTGAAAATTCGTCTAATGAACTAGAATCAGACCATCGATGTACTTTAATCCAGTCCCCTGTGGTTCAGTAGTTACGGTCGTGGCTTTCAGCACTGGGAAGGCAGCCAGGTTCGTCTCTCGCTGCTGAGGAGTGTCTTCCTGGGATTTTCTTAGTTTCACTAGGCGAATATTGGTATGGTATCTAATCTAAAGGTCTAGTCACAAACTTTCCTGCCCTTGTTTTGATGTTGTTCTTCAAGTGTTCTTTGATTAATGTTATCTCTCAAGCCTTGGTCAACAGCTGGTTATTTTGATCATTGAAAATATGTCTGGAACTGAAGTAACTAACGACATATTTGCGAAGTACAAATATCTATGGCGAGCATAATATGGGATTATATCTATTAGCCATTCAACATAACAAAATATATAACGTGTTATTTCAATAATTTGTTGAAGGATTTCTGTACCTAAAAGTTGAACACTTCGTACATAGATTCATTAATCGAAGTAGTGCAGTATTTGTTCATGTCACTTTTTAATTTTGTTCAGTATATCGGCTGTACAGACGGTTTTCGCCTGAACTAGTCACATATCAAAGAATACCATCCCTCGGTGAACATTCGGCTCGGGGTTGTGGAAGGTACGACAGTGAGGGCAAGAGTAGAAAATATCTCCATACAAAAATTGTATTCTAAAGAACTAGGTGATGTATATAACAAATGCTATGTCTTTATTACTCATATCTCTCAGACACAAGTGTTGATGTGTTTAGTTTTTTGTGTGTGGGAGTGTGTTTAAACAGTAACACCGAAATAGACAGCAAATGTTAATACAATTGAGAAGTCGTAAGTCAAAGGATATACGCGAAAAGAGAAATCAAGTTAAAGCTATGTCTCCAAATTGAAATATCAATAAATTATAAATGGCTGTATAAGTCTCTTCAGAAAGACCAATCCATGAGGATTTTTACCAGCAGACAGTGTCAATCTGACAGTAGTAATTGACGTCAAAGAAAAACATTATAATATGGAAAAGCTGTTATAATCATACGTAAATACCAGAAAGTACCTTCAACCCAGCATCGAGCTTTTCATGACCAATAAAACTGAAACATGAAAATTTGACAATAGAAGTTCTACCCAATGTAAAGGAGCTACTATTCGATCCAGTTTGAACCGAAATTAGATAAGTAGTGTTACATAAGTACACTAATACCACAGGAAAAGCACATGATTTGTCCGTTCTTGGCGGAATTTAGGTAAGACTGCCATCAGTTAGCTCTTTGAAGGGCAGTTCAAACAAGCCACCATGCATGAAGATAACGTACATAGTAGGCTGTATCGAAAAAAAAGGTCCGAATTGCAAACGTTAATAGCACTAAAAGGTTTAAATATGATGATATAACAACGCTCCCAAAAAATGAGGTCAAAAATCGATTTTTCACCGGAGTGGAATCGTTTTAACCCTTCGGCTAAGGAATGCATGAAAATCATAAACCTTCATGTCGACCCTGGTCACCGACCTAATTATCATAGGACCATAAATTATACCTCGTTGGAAATCGTATGGAACACAAATTCCAGAGAGGTAATATTTATGCCCATTGTGCTCAATCTGTAGAGGACAACGACGAAGAATGCTCGAAATTTGGGGAAAATCTGATTTTTAAAGAAATAGTGGGAGAGTAACAACACTGGAAATTATCGTACTCCAACAGAAATTCGCCAATGAGTACCTTAGATTCCTCTGTCAAACATGTCCAACAATCACAAAGATAGCTGCAATATAAGGTGATAGAAAATGAGATTCCCGATAATGCTTGTGGAACATTCCATATTAGGAAGTTGCAGCTCAACATAAGACTCTCACTTTGTGCGGCCTGGTCACCTTCCTAATTATCATAACGTAATGCATGAGATCTCATTAGAAAGCTCTTGGAAGTGTATTATAACCAGCGTTAAGAAAATGAGCTTTATAAGTTTTGAGAGTGAGAAAACTTCAACACTACGCATCAGCTACTGTGTGTTAGGCTGTATCGAAAATAAGAGTAATTTTTATTTAGAATTGAAATCGCTTAACTGGGTTTAAATGTTGCATAATGGCCTAGTTGTTCTGGATACCAAATTTCGAATTTCTAAACAAAGATTTCTTCGAGGTGCAATCGCTTTGTAACTTTTAACAATCTCAGCTTTTAACGTCTATTATTTTGGAGCTCTTTCCGTGTAAACTATCACTCAGAACTGCTCTGTGGATTTCTACTGTGTTCTTTAGCAAACATTTACCGACATAACACATGTCAGAGGCTGCAATAAATCGGAATTTCTCGCGGAGAGATGACTGCAATCAAGTTCTATCCCATCATTCACCCACCATTAATCTTAATTCATTTATTCGTTGAGAAACCAATTCAAAATCTCCGTGATTAATTGTTGATTATTAAACCAAAATATTGTGGTTTATATATATATATATATGTTGTAAGCAACATTTTTCTTACATGCGATTAGACCGTATGTATGCGTCTCTTTTTCCACATGCAGATAATGAAACCACAGTGGCGTCTTCAAGCCGTCTATCAATTATTTGAGAGTGACGCGTGAACGAAAGTATCTCCATGTTTGGAACATAATTATTCGTTTTTAAAGGTCTTAATATGATTTACAACCGGTGGTTTTGTGGCAGTATTCTTTTGAGAAATACAATTTCAACTTTCTGAAGGTAAGAATTTGCATTAGATTACTTCCACGAGCTTTACGAGCTCTTGCCTAAAGAATTCTTGTCACTGATAGCAATCTCGCATTCCGTCTGTCGTCAGTTGGCACTGCCAACAATATACTTTCAGGATTACTATAAAACACACTCCTTGATATCTTATTATACACTACATCTCTGTACTTTAATTATCTAGTAAGGCAAAGAAGATATGGCGTGAGCTATCTTTATCACAATGTGGCATCTGTTACCTGTTAAACCCGACTTATACATAAGCCTTCAGAATCAATTATTTCAAAGTTTTAAGTCCTTCGATGGACTTTCCATACCAATATAAAAATGAAGCAGTCCTCATGCTGTTGTAAGTCAGTCCACATGATTCAGCTGTTCTGGTTTCTTGTTTTCTGTTGATGCCATTCATTATCGTTCTAGTAATTGCTATTAGATATTTTGGGTTGGACTGAGATCTTTCACAGTGATACCAGGTAGTTCTGAACTTAATTGAGTATACGTCTCACAAAATAGCACAAAGGCAACTCGGCGAAGTACAAAAAACAACAACAAACAAATGCGTCATTGGAAAGGAAGTCGCCACTTCTGTCTCGAAGTGTCGACTAACCCCTGCTTTTAATCATGTTTTAGCAACAGTTCAATCATATCCTGTCTCCATTACGTTACTTGGGTTTACACCATATTCGTCAGAAGGGTCGAAAATAGTTCTAGGATCTAATGCTCTTCATTCGTCCTTTCTCGATACCATTTATCATTCTTAGATTCTGATCGATTCTTCCGTCAAAAGACACTCATAATTATTTAACTCTTCACTTTATACGTTGTTTTATATATAACCATACTACAATTTTCTTCTGTCAAGATCTTACATGACCTCAGTGATGATGAAAAATTAATACGCCCATCTTTTCTTTCATTTTTCCAATGTATGGAATTCATAGTTTCAGTTTGTCTGCGAGTTAGTTCTTACTTTTTAATCTGAGGTCCTCTTAACATGAAATCAGTGTCACTGTCATTTCAGTTATCCATCCCAAAATTTTAGAAAAGATCATTTTGCGTTCTGGTAGGATTGAAGATTTTGTCTTACTCGTACTGTTCATCGCACGACATCCTCATTTTGCGGTGTTTTCTCAGGAAAGTGGTTCTGCAGGCTGGGCAAAAGACAGTAGACTGTTGGTGAAAGATCTGGTGAAAACGACGGAGGGGAGGGGGGATCTCCCAGCTACATTCCTCGATCTTAGTACAGGTCCTTCTTGCCGTGTGTGGGTACGCGTTTTCACTGTGATGAGCACACCCTTGCGATTAACCAGAGCAGGAGATTTCTCCAACCATACAGTCCGTAGGCGTTCAAACTGCTGACAGTAGACATCTGCACTGATGGTCTGGTTACGTTGCAAGAGCTTAAAATGTATTTTCCCCACGAATATCCAACCAAACACTCAACATCACTTTGCAGAGGTGGAGATCCTGTTTTGGCACAGTTCCTGCGCCCTCCCCCTCTTTAGGTACCCACTGCCGGTTGCGTGTAATGTTATGATAAACGACCCACTTTTCATCCCCTGTCACCACTGTCCACAAATGACTTACATCTGTGACGGGTGAGCAGGGAACTGCAGATGTCAACTCTCTGCTTCTTCTGCTGAGACACCCATTTTCCAAGTTTCGACACGTACCGAAGGTCCTGCAGATGACGATGCACGGTCAAATGGGTGACATAGAGTTCGCTGGTCAGTTCTTCAACTGTTCAAAAGTTTGCATTGGATTTGCCTCCACAGCTGCTCGCAGGGCATCGTTGTCCAGCTGCACAAATCTCCCTTTTCGTGACATCGGTTAGGCTGATGTCGCCAGACCGAAACCTCTGAAACCACATCTTGCCCTTTCACACATCCACAGCACCCTGGCCTTTACCAGATTAACATTTCCTGTCGCTGCGCAAACTGGATGTCCCTGGCGAAATTAATACAGCATGACGTACCGCATGTGGTAATCCGACACTGCTATGATCCAACACAAGCCACACTTCTAAAACGTGGAGTAGGCGGTCTCCTACACACTGCTGCACAATCAAGTGCCCTATATGACTCAGCTATGGCACGTGGCTTGTACTTCACTATTCGCTTGTCAGACTGCGTTATTGCAGCGGTCACCGCACATACATTAATTATGGAATAGCGCGGTATTATGAACGAACAAAACACGCATAGTAGCTTCTGCGTAGTGTAGATGTTGGCTCACTCTTGAAACTGAAAAAGCACCTTTTCTTAACGCACGTAACAATCAACTTCCATACGCTTTCAAACGAGATCTCATTCATGACCGAATGATAATTAAGGAAGTGATTGAACGCCACAAAGTGAGAGTCTTTTACCGTCAACTACCTAATATAGAATGTTTTGCAAACATTACCGCGAATCTAATTTTCTATCACTTTGTACTGCATCTATCTTTGTGATTGTTGAATATGTTTGAGAGGAGGATTTAAGATACTTATTGGCGAATGTTTGTCGGTATACGATATATTCCAGTGTTGCCACATTTCCGCGATTTCTTTTAAAAAAATCCTATTTTCCCCAAATTTCGAGCATTCTTCATCGTTGTCTTTTACAGATTGAGCACAATTGACACAAATATTACAGTTTTGGAATATGTGTTCCATACTTCCCAACGAGGTATCATTTATGGTCCTGTGATAATTAGGACGGATACCAAGACCGCAAACGTGGCCTACGATTTCAACGCGTTCCCTGGCCGGAATCTAAGGGTTAAAGCGATTGCGTTCCGGTGAAAAATCTATTTTTTAACCTCATTTTTCGGGAGCGTAGTTACATCATCATAACGCAACTTTTTAGTGCTATTAACGTTTGTAATTCGGAAATGTGTCCTAATGCATAGTCCGTCTGCTAGAAGGGAATCTCTATTTGATGTTCAGATATACATACATAACGCTAATTCTGAACTTTTAAACTCTCTCTTATAAAATCAATAAAACTGACAAAGAACGTTCTTTTCCGGTGGTATTCAGTTAGTTCAATCTTATTTTATGATATACAAAATTAACATATCGAGATATGGGTATTTAACTGTATGGAAATTAATATTTCCTTCGATAACTCCAATTTCCAGACAGTCATTAATCAAACGACTATCATTGTCAGCCTCCTCTTTTAAAATAATAGATCCAATCATTAACCAACCAACTTCCCAGAATAATATGACGACTGCATTCTCTTCTGCCCGGTGTTATGGCAGATAGCATAAGATTTTCACTGTGTAATAGGAGCTCAAACTCTTTACCAATCTTTTCCACTGTTTCCAACTGAATTTGAACTTTCTCTTTTAAAAACTTATTCTGTAGTGCAAGACTTGTTACAACTGTCGATACAGAGAGTTATGTATGTAGTTGTGACTCGTAATACATTATTATTTCCTTGTTTCACAGTTTGCTTTCAAGGCCTTTGTGTTTTTGGTTTGCTTCACTTCATCAACAATCTAACCCTCGGTTCCCCGAGAAACGTCCTTTGCTGGAACTTCCGGTTCCAGAGACGGAGAGCGCTTTGAAGTTCGTAATTGGTACTCTGTGACGTTTGTTACACAAGGAAGATCGGCTTTTGTGGTGTTCTCTCATTTGTGGAAACATTCACTTTTCTCTCAGTGTGTGTGTGTGTGCTGGAGGAACCCTGCTGTATTACAATGGTTCTCTTCTGCAACAACAACTAAACCAACAATGAAATAAGTGTGGGATTTGAGGGAAAACGTACACAAACAAATTGGTTTCGTAAACCAGTGTTTCCTAACATCAGTTTAGTGGCAGTGTTGAACATAACCGATTTGAAATCAATTGTAATTTTCTTAACATCCTGATATCTCTTGGTTTTCATGACCCCAGAGTAGACTGTCGTATGATTTATCATGTGGTCTTTGACGTTAGAGACTACCGGAAAATTATAGTCGAACTGGCAAGAGCTTTCGGCAGGAACTTAAATGCTAGTGACAACGGTTTGTGTATTCTTAAGGTTAATGTAAAGCAAGGAGCTCCAACAAAAGATGGCAGCACTACCTCCGTATATGTTTAATGTATTTTTATCGTTCCACGAAATCTCAATGCTGCTTCTACAAATTCAAGCCTAGAGAGTTCTAACTTTCAGGAAAGAAAGTTCATAACCAATTCAAGGGCCCGATTAACAGAGCTTCATTGTTATAGGGTTTGAAATTCACAACAACAATCAAACGATTTCAACAATGAAAAAAATAACGAAAATAAAAAATCGGCATTGATCAAACTCTTGAATTGGTTACGAACTTTCTTCCCTGAACTCTTTAGGCTTGAATTTGTAGGAGCAACATTGAAATTCCGTGCAATGATAAAAATACATTAGACATATACGGAGATAATGCTGCCATCTTTTGTTCGAGATCGTTGCTTTACATTAACCTTAATGATAGAACGTCCAGGCGCGCGTCCTGCCGGCAAGACGCGAACCATTCGTTTTGATAGTTTCTGTGCGCACTACCCGTAGGACGCAGTGTCCTTCTGGTAGGACACTTGTACGTTCTATCATTAAAACTATTCAGAACAGTGTGATAACAATTGAAGAATACAGAAAAAGAACATGCTTTGTCCAGTGTCTTGATTTTACACAGTACGTTATGAAAGTCCATAATCAACATTACTTATTCCTGTACATCAAATATAAAGATTTGCTTGAGATGGACTATGCATGGTCTCTTCGTGCATAATAGCTTGTTAGAAAAGCCCTTCAAAGAGCAAGTAGATGGCACTCTAATCTCAACTTGGCCAAAAAAATGGACAAAACACATTCTTTTCCTGCAGTCTTCAATTATATTAACGGTGTTATAGTACTATCATAGTTTAGGGGTTAACACGGTCACAGAAGTATGTACAGTACATTGCAGATGTTTCGACCAGGATAAGCGACACCCAAACTTTTTCTAGTAGCAGGAGGTACAAGTTCGTACTAGATGGTAACTGCATCAGGAGTTAGAAGTCAGTAACATTCGAAATGAAAATACGAAAATTCGACTGAAGTATTGCTAATTTCACACAACTGCATCTACAGCAGTATCAAAATACAGTGCCGATATATGCTACCACATCTACTAACAATCGTCAATATTTCGGTCCCTTGGTAGCATTTTTATATACAAGAATGTTTTTTTTAAAAGAATAGGATGGCAACACTGATAATTGCAGTGCTTACTTACGGAAAAACACATAGTACTATTCTACTGTGTCGAATAATGTTTATGCAAAGCTTGGCGTAGCTAAGTCTAACTGAATCGAAGCAATTTGAAGAATTGGTTATTTAAAACATGGTTTGGCAACACTGAACTACTGCACCAATAAAGATGGTTGTGAGCTAGCCTAGGCAAGATATTTCCAACGACACGTAAGATATAAATTTTGAGCACGGGTTGGCAACACTGACTAACGGATGTGTGGTGACTGAGGTGGATACTCTGTGAAATGATGCTTATGCTAAGTTTGGTGCTGTAGTGTCTAAATTAATGAAAGTTTTTTTAAAAAATATAGGAAATATGTTGGTAACACTGACACGTAGGGTGCATGGGTACGTTGAAGCCCCGAGTGTTTTCGTGTTGTTTCGCATAATGTTTCTGTCAAGTTTGGAGCAGCTAGGTATAACTGAATGGGAGCAATTTGAACTTTAAAAAATGTGTTAGCAACACTGAATTACTGTACCAATCAAGAAGATTCCGGCGGCTCTGAGCTAGCCTATCCAAGACCTTTCCAACAACACCACACGAGCATCTCTCTACGATTTGTAGTTCCTAAGACCTTATTTCTGGACATGGACAGACAGACACCATGAGCGGGATTGTAAGGTTCCTTTTGTTATAGCTTCGCTATCCAGGGACATAAACGACTGCGTTACATGAGGTTGTAGACCTGAAATCCGAGGTCAGTTTTCTCAGAATCTGCTTTCGTTGAACCTCTGGTTTCCGTTAAAGTTTGAGCGCAAATATACTCAAAGGAAAGGCATCACCATATTTCAAACAAGCATGTAAAGCAAGGATCTCCAACAAAAGATGGCAGCACTACCTCCGTATATGTCTAATGTATTTTTATCGTTGCACGAAATTTCATTGCTGCTCCTACAAATTCAAGTCTAGAGAGTTCAAACTTTCAGGAAAGAAAGTTCGTAACCAATTCAAGAGTTCTACCCGTGTCGGTTTTTAATTTCCTTTATTGTTCATTGTTGAAATTGCTTCAATGTTGTTATGGATATCCAAACCTATAACAGTGAAGCGATTTCAACAATGAAGAAAAACGAAAATAAAAAATCGGCACGGATAGAACTCTTGAATTGGCTCTGAACTTCCTTCCCTAAAACTTAGAACTGACTAGGTTTGAATTTGTAGGAGCAGCAATGAAATTTCGTGCAACGATAAAAATACATAGACAGACATATACGGAGATAGTGCTTCCATCTTTTGTTGGAGCTGGTAGTGCTGCTTCACATTAACCTTAAGGTCATAAAACCCAAATCTAAAGTCAGGTCTCTCTATTTGACTTTGTTTAGAGTCTAGCAATCGTTGGAAGCTGAGTGCATATTGTACAAAAATACGATAAAACAAGGTTGTAGCATCACCAAATGGAAAGAAGGCAGGTAAACTGAGACGTCTTAACGTAAATCTAAAGCCAGTTTCTGCCTTGTCCCTTTCTTTTAAATACTTGAGTGGTTTAGAAACCCAGGACATTGCATAAATATCTTTTGAGGGCGTTGTACCCTTAGTAGATAGAAAACAGGTACAGAAATCGACACCACTAACCCTTTTCTTGGGAGGGAGGGCAGTTTATTTCAATCGGATCTCGTTTAGGCGACTAGCATGACTTTCAGACTGAGCCTATACAATAGATAAATGTCACAAAGAAAGATTGGAGCCTTACCATATTAAATAAATGAGTAGTCAAGTACTTTAGTATTTCAATATACCAAGCGGCCGTGGCTCAGTGGTAGAGCGTTAAATTAGCATTCCGGAGGTCCTAGGATCGATCCCGGGACTCTGACCTTCTTGACTGAGGTTTCTGCAAGGTTTTTCCTCAGTTACACCAGACTAATTCCAGGACGCTTTGTCGCTCGTTACAGATGGACAGAGAATAATTAAAAAACAACAAAAATTGTTGTCATTATCATCGTTCTACGAAGTCGGCAGATCTTTCAAAGTAAACTAAGCCCTCCCTCTCTACATTCAGTCCTCCATTTACATTTCTTAGCGTTGTGAAGAAGTTGGATTTGTATTCTTTCTCTCAACCATACTTTTTATTTCGTTTCTCAGTTTAGAATTTCTGCTTAGTCAATGTCTTAAACAATTTCTCTTCTTTGTTCTCTCCAGGATTGTTCAATTGTCTCTCAATTATTCACTTCAGCACAGTGGTACGTCAGACGCCCCCCCTATTGGGGAGTGTGGCCACCCAAATCCTCGAGAGTAACCCCCGAAGTTCAAAAAAATTACGGTCAAAATCGATAGAAACCGTGCAAAACACCAATTTTGACTTTACACCTCCCAAACTCAAAATCCTCGCAGAATCCCTGCGTCAGCAGTTCTTCATTTCTTTATCTTCCGTATCCAGAATATAAGATATGAAGAAGTTCTAAAGATTCGTTAAAAAGAGTTGGGGTTCGTTAAAAGATTTCCATCTTCTTGTTCACACAGTAATGCTGATCGAGACTCCTCAAGGATAAACATTATCTGCATTTTATGAGCACCTTTGGGACACTGGAATGAGCATACTTTTTTTCTTCTGATTTTACACTTCTTCACGAAGTTAGCGCATGTCAATAAGCACTTTTGGTTGCCTCCACAGATGCGGAGATAGAACCATAATGCCCTGTGTGAAAGCCTTAACCGAGTTACGAAGTTCATGATATTGAAGAAGTTGGAGGCAAGAACAATGAATGTGGCGTAGTTGATTAGCGCATATTACAATAAATTACTACAAGAATATTTTTTCAGCTAAACCTGAAAAGCCAATCACGGAGACTGTTCGAAATGAGAAATGCCCGATAACACTCATCACGAGTGTCTCGTAGTGCTGGAAACGACATCAGCACAGTCATACGGCGGAGTGAACATTTTTTTTTTAGCTTGTTAAATGTGTTATTTGCTGTTTTCCCTCGCATATAATGAAAACAAATAACTAACCTGACTTTCTTAACCTATTTCCGTGAATTGCGCAAAATACTGAGGATACATATAACGAAAAACGAACCTGATTTTCTCATCTATTTTCGTGAATTGTATGAAATATTGAAATTGCAATTACCTGTAAGTTCAAACTAGATAAAGTGAAGTTCTTTCGATAAATGAAGATAAAAACGCATGGCTTGGGTGCGAATCGAACCTCAGTCACTGGCGAACCAACGCTTTAAACACTGCGTCAAGCCGGCAGCTAGCAGACAAGCTTTGCGCGCTCATATTTATCCTTGTATGTACTTCAGTTGAACGCTAATAGATGGGAGTGTTCCCTGTGATGACATTAGGGCCGGTAGTACCGGTATTTATTGCACTGAGACACTCTAATCTCATCTGGTAAAGGGAAAAGATAACCATAGGTGCCGGAAGAATCCACTACTTCGTGTATGTAGACCATGGCAACATTTACAAATAAATACCCAAATATCTTGAAATTGAATTTAGACAATCAACGTGGACCTTTGCGTCCATGTTATAAACACACAGTACAGATCAGTCATTGCAATGTCACACACCTGCAGTTTTGCTAATTTAGCATAAAATTATTTTCAGTCACCTGTCTCTCCGTGAATGGCCCATCCAAAATAGTTTATCAAAGTTCTCCGAAAGTTTGCAACGCTGCTCGATGTAACGGATAGAGTATGCTTGACTGTGACCATTTATTCTAAATATGTAATGAGAATGACCAAAGTTCGGAATTTATTTCAAAATAAACTGGTAAAACCGGCAGGCAAAATAACAAAATAAACGAGGAAAACGGCATTTTAATCAGCAGAATCAAATAAGAAATGTGGTAAAGAAAATAAGCCTTAATTCTAGAAAGAACTTGTACGATGTGTGAATCCAGAAATCAAATAAGTCTTTCTCAAGGATGATTCACTAGGAACCTTTCGTTTCGTGTATGTTTGTAGGATTTTTAAGAGAACTGTAGTCTAAGTTCCACAAGACAATGTCGACATCATTAAAAACTTTGCAGAAAAGTTTCTGAATTTTTACATCACTTGATTTGTAAATCTCTGCAACTTTGTTTGCAGTAACAAAACAGGATTTCCTGGAAATCAATTGCCATTTTACGTACTTTACGCAGGAGCATACGACACTGTTGGAAATATTCTTCAATCAAATTCGCTCACAAATATCCTCATCTTCTGTTAAGTAAAGGCCTTCCTTGGACATTAGTAAGAATTTTATTTATGACCTTTAGGCATCTAAGACTCAGGCCGGGATAAGGGAGCGAAAAAGATGTGGGAAGATGTCGGCCAAGCCTAAATTGAAGATACCATCTCCGCATTTGCCTGGTTTGACTGAGGAAAAACCCTTGGAAAACCTCAGTCAGGACAGAAAGCCGCTGGGATTGAATCCAGAACAACGCTGGGATTGAATGCAAGCCAATGGTCTACCACTGAATCACGGCCGCTTGGTCCTGCCTTAGATATGTTGAAACAATTAAATCCATCAGCTGCAAATACAATACAATTTTGTCCATCAATTACAACTGATGGGCCTATATGAATACCTCGCACTAAAGGTTCAGTAAAAGCAACATCGTTGCAATCTTTATTTTCTTTCGCCATTCAATATTTCTAGAACTGAATGTGCTACCTTTTTCGGCATATTCTGATGAATTTCTTAAATTATAAACCACCTTATCACATGCCATGGTGAGTCCACATGTAAGAGAAAAAGTATTATTTGAATTCCAGGATATAATTGGAATGATGTCACGGACCAATTATGGGAGAGAAAGGAGAAAGGGAGAGAGAGAAGAGAAAGAGGAAAATTATAAATTTCATTTTTCTTAGAGAAATCTAGAAATACACAAAATACGTCATTTTCCCGTAGATTCCAGGATTTAGTAATGATATAATGCAGCGCTATTTTAAAAAAAACAAAAACAAAAACAAAAAGCATTGAATTCGCAACAGTGCATTTCTGATTTTCAAGTAACAGATCGCGATTTTACTTTCTATATGATGTAAGAAATTTTTAATATATTTGGGTATAAGTGTTAAACATTGCCATATTCTCCACACACGAAGTTCCGAACTTATTTCTGCTCTTTTTTATGTCCTTTGCGCCCTCAAGCGCTAGAATCTTTCATACGAACATTAAATCACAAAACTCGATTACATACTTCGTACAATTTCCCTGTTAAATGCACTAGAATCGCTTAAAATTCACCGTCAGAAAGGCTTCGTAAACTTTGCACAGATCTTGTACATTTTACTTACATGTTTTGCACACAAAACTAGATGAAGTGTATAAAACATCTGTATCAAAAGTGTATAATACGTGTAGTATCTTCAGATTATTTAAGAGAAAGTCACTAGTTTCATAGTCCGTAGAAAGTAAGATTGTGCTAAAAAAAATTAAAAGGACTAACAGTTTTTGTTTTTTAACAAATGAATTTTGGTTGTAAAATGCAATTTTGAGTAGGAACTTCTTTTTATTCGACAATTTACTGTACATCCCTTTTGTAGTTTGAAAATTCATAAATTCCTTTTCCTTCAAGAAGAAAAAAAAGAAGGTCCTTTTCGCTCCACTGCCAAAAAGAGAAAGTAAGTGTAGGAGTGGAGTTTCATTTCTCTCTCTCTCTCTCTCTCTCTCTCTCTCTCTTTCTTTCTTTCTCTCTCTCTCTCCAAGAATAACTCCCTGCGATCGATGACACGGGCAGAGAGTGTCCGACAACGTGTCTCCATCTCGTCTTGCAAGCGAGAGGAGTATAGAGACAGAGACAACGCCAAGAGAAAAGCTGGAGGACCCAAAAATCTGCGGAGCAGATCGCGAGGCTAACAAACCAAGAATAACAAGAATATGGAGGGTCAGTGATGGAAAATATGAGAAGTGAAAAAAAAAACCTCCCTACTTTTCTCCATCTTAGTTGCAGTCTCTTCATACTTCGAGACAAGAAAAATCAATTCTATGTCAAGGAATCAGGGGGTTCTTATGAGCCTATAACAAAAGTGCAGGTATCTCAGTCTACCAATACGACATTTTTTCTTGTGTTTGCCTAAGTTTTTTTGCCCTCAACCTTCCGTTAAGAAAAAAACTTTCATAGAGTCAGCAAAACTGTTGGCTTTGGCTCGTTCGTAAACGTAATGTAGCAGTGAAACCTCTTGAATTTCATTTACTTTCACCCATCTGTTTAGCTTTCCTCTATTTCTTCCATTCCTTCTTCATCCATCCTTCCTTCTCCTCTTCCTTACTTGCTACCTTGTTTCATTTTTATCCTTTATTGCTTACTCCTTTGTTTCATCCTCAGTTAATTTCCTTCTTTCTATCGTTCATTCATTATTTCTTTATTCTGTTTCTATCCTCATTTCTTTTTGCTCGCTTTCAATCCTCCTTCCTTTCTTTCTTCTTGTCTGCTTTCTGCATTTCATTCTTCCTTTCCCTCATTCATTCATTGTTTCTCGCTTAATTCATTATTTTATTCCTTGCTTTTCTAACTTCTTCTATCTTTCTGTTGTTTCCTGTATTTCTAGATTCGTTTTTAGGTACTTATTTACTTTCTGTAGTTCTCTCGTTCAACCTTTTCCATTGTGCCTTGTTTAATTTCCTTTCTTGTTCTTTGCTGTCATTCTATACCTCTTCTTTCCTTGTTTCTATTTCTTCTTCATCTCTTTTAATCTTGCTTGTTATATTTATTTCTTCCATCCTTTCCATTTGTTGTTGCGAGGTTTCTAATTTCCATTTCGTTTGTAGTACTTTTTCTCTGAAACGGGTCATCCGATCTGGACCAAATTTTCCACCGTCATAATAACTATCATTGAGCGGGATTTTAGCGAATAAAATTGCAAATCTTTCAAGACATGGAGGAATTATCAACGAGAAACCACAAGAAACCTACCTGCATGAACCACTTCATAACGTAAATAAACGTGTTTATGGGTGATAGATGGCAGGCAAAACAACATTCCAAAAATTGTTCATTAGCCTACACAGAGATTAGCGAAGGCATTCAAGATCGTTTTGTTAGAATGTATTATAATTATGCTTATTACAGAAAGTTCAGGACACCTTCGTTGTTTGGTATTTTAATGTCAAATTTCATTAGAATATAATGTTGTTTAGTTACATTAGCGGTTGTCTCACATAAGAAATAAACTTTGCTCTAACGAGCTCTTCGATCTAAATTTTCACTTAATTTGTTAATGCTTATCTAGTTCCTATCTTTTTCTCTTAGTTTCCTTCTTTCTTTCACACATTCTTACTCTTTCCTCCCGCCTTCTGTTTTCTTTCTTGTTCGCTTCGTTGATAACTTTCATCATCTCCCCTAGTTGCTTACTTATTTCCTCCATTTACTCATCTCTTCTGTTGTTCATCTTCTTTCGTTTCTGCTTACATTTTGCTTCTTGTTTCACTGATTTTACTCTTTCATCCACCGCTCTTACTTTCATTCTTACTTTATTTCCAATTTGGCTCCTCTCTTTTTATTATGTTATTTTGTCCTTTTTCTTTGTGTTTCATTATTATTTCGTTATCTGTTCTCAGGAGCAACTATTGCTTCAATACTTTCTTAGTTTTACATGGAGCTATTCAAAACCCAGTTCATTTGTTGCAATTACCATTTCCTTGATTCTCCTTACTTCATTCTTTGTTTCTCGCAGCTTTCTCTTAGCTCAAGTAATATATTTCTTTCTCTGTAACAAGAGCTATACTATCTGCAAATCTAATGTATTTCATTTCTTTCCCCCGACTGTAACTCCTTCTTGGTTGTTGAAGAATCTCTTTCCCATCTCTTCTTGGTATTATCCTTTGCCTCACGTCCTCATCTTTCACCTTCATTCTCTGACTTAAATATGGATCTCTTATGTCTTCTATCATTCCATTCCAAACATGCATTCTTCAACACTTGAATTAGAATTTGCTAGCTGACTCGATCGAATGCCTTTTCCAAATCAACAAATGCTATACCTCCCTATCTTTTTCTATGTCTGTCACCGATTGTTTATAATATACAAATACTATGCCTTTCCTCTTCGGAATCGGAACCTTTCTCTCTTCGATTTCTGAATTCGTTCTGCCATATAATCTTATTCATTATTCTGTACAAATATAATTATTATTACCAGTTTGGTAATAACATAAGTGAGATTAACTTATTAGTCGATATCATCAAAATTGGCTCATAAAGTACTAGAGAAAAGGAAAATAAGGCAGTTGGTAATTCTCCAGAAATACCGTAAATTGAATCAGAATTTAAAAAAAAAAAATCTGAAACGATACTGTTTTTTATTGATGGCCCTTAGTTTATCAGGATCAGAACGGGATAGAATGGGGGAGAAAATATTGAAAGGAAGTTGGTCAGGTCCTAGTTTGTAGGTACCATCCTGTCATTAGCCTGGTGTGACTGAGGAAAAGCCTTGGAAGAAACATATTACAATTGTACGTTATACTATCTCTTATAAGCTGGCATATGAGTCATTCAATTTTACCACTCCAAGAGCCTAAAACTGAAATTTGAAATTTTTTGCCGCCATGACAATAGAAACAAGCAATCAAGTAGTAGGTTTTGAAACGTTCCTGTTGCAATGATATCTCATCCAGAGATCACGGATTTGGATGTTTAAGTCCTCGGTAGCTTTGTAACTTAACATAGATATAAATCTAGTCACGAGAATGGTATGCCGACTGGGTAGCCATGCGGTCTAAGGCGTTAGGCCAACGACTCCAAGGTCCCGGGTTCGAATTCAGGAAGAGGCATGGATGCTTGTGGATTTTAACTGGCTGTAAATGGCAGAATCGTGACGGGCCGAAGTCAAAAGTTACTAGACTGGCCCATATAAAATCAAATTTACCGAAAGTTTTACGTGATTGGTGTAAGCAAGCGAAAATAAAAAGTGGCGCTCAGGTGTAAATTTCCAGATTTCGTTAAGGTGGGGTCTCAGATGCAAAAATTCACAAACTAAAATTGATGAGCAACTTACTCAGCTACAAAATAATCTGATGTTAGTGGTGGAAAATTCTAGTCTGGATTTTAAACCGGAACAAAAATTGGACAACGGTAGTGAGAAAAGTATAGTGCTCGTAATGCATTTGGAGATATTATCCAATTCATTTTCGAAATATGCAAAGCACCGAAATGTTTGCATAACTCTAGTCGTGACGATGACATAACTAGACAAATTGAATGTTTGTGGCCTTACACTGTTAAATGATATGTAATTAACATATATCAGCACAGCACAGCATCATGAAAAGTAGATTGAAAATTCGTAGGGAAAGGTTTTTGATTGGTATAATTGTAAGAAAAAAAAAAGAATACTTAAAATTATGCGTAAACATAGAAGAAATTTAGTATAGTGCGGACAAGCCAAATGCGATTAACAAAAGATTTCAGGATGTTTCCACATTAAATCATTCAACACTGGTTTCATCTCTATTTTAGAAAAATCTTATTTTTTTACATGTCTGAGGATATCAGAAGGACTTTTGAATAAAAGTGTAATGCCCTTATTTCTCCCGGGGTGACAGTATTTCCAAAATGCCGGATAGTCTTTTACTCTCGTCATCATGTAAGGAATCTTTAATATCTCAAAAACCAAAAGAGCTAGAGAGATGAATCAAAAACCGTTGTGTAGCTGCTGAAGTGTACTTTCAAAAGTTAGAAACACCTTTTTCTCAAAAATGAATTCCTTTATTCTAAAAATTAGCCTGAAATTGAGTAACGAATTGAATCAAATTGGTTTTTGAAACCAACTGCTTTTGTGAAAGAGTTGTGAATATAAGTCTGTAATGTTTAAACCTACAATTTTCTGTCATGTTTAAACCTACCAATAGGGTGTCTGATAAAGAAAATAATGACGCTGAATCAACCCCCTCTTTCCCTCGTTTACGGAGATTCAAATATGCCCTTCGCGAAAAATGCCATTTCTTGGGCTTAAATGTCTCAACTGGATCCTCATTAAAAAAGTGTGAAATTTGGTGTCAAGGAAGCTTGGTATGTGCTCAACTTACCAAAAAAAATACAACTTCTATTCGGTTTATGTATGCATCTATATAATTCACTTACATATTCAATCCACTACTGCATGAGGGAGGAGTTGGTCTACTGCACCCACGCTGACCAGACATATTGGGAGAGGACAACCGAAGCTCTCAGCTGTGATCTATACTGTCTTTTATTCACAACAGTTCCCCAATCGTATCACGATGGTGGGTGGGGAACGTTCTATACCCTCGCGCCTTGGAAAATTTTCCTTGGAATCGAACCCGGGACCCCACGATCAGCTGTAAGCAACGGTAACAACTAGACCAGCGGGACGGTGCGTGTGGTGATGCAATCATTTTTTTTTTTTCTAAAATTGGATAATTTCCCTTTAAAAATAATTTCGGACTGGGATCGAGCTACGAGTACACTTAACATTTCGAACACGTTGTTTCCTGCTAGAATATATTATTAAAGGTTTTGGTCAGATTTCGTTTCCTGTCCTAATGTTTATATGTACTTCTATTTGTCCTTCTCATGCAGCAAGATGCAAAGTGTTCATATATTAACCTTCATAGTACCATGAGCCTGGTTTTGTTGAATTTAATCGATAACATGAGAAAATGTTTGCTTGTGAACTGTCAACGAAAAATCTGAAGAACAATCTTGTCCTTAGAAGTGATTTGTAAGTTCTTCTTATGACTACTAATAATTAACGAGTAATCAATAAATTTTTCATATGACTACTTAGGGTTAACGAGTAATCAATGTTTTTTATTTTGATTACTAATCATTAACAAGTAATGGTTAACGAGTACCAGTAATCAATAAGTTTTTCTTCTGACTACTAATCATTAAGGAGTGATCAATAAATTGTTCATATGACTAGTTATAAAACTAGTCACCAGTTAACGAGTACTCAATAAGTTTTCCTTTTCACTAATGGGCATTTTTTTCTTTTGACTAGTAACGGTTGACAAATGATAAATAAGTTTTTCCAATGACTACTAGTGGTTAACGAGTGATTAATAAGTTTCACTGTTAGTTTTGACTAGTTATGGTTAACAAGCAATCAGTAAGATTTCTTTTGACTACTAATTGTTAACGAGTAATCAGTAAAGTGCTACGTTAGATAATGACTATCAGTTTTATAAATTAGTTATTACAGGAACGACAAATATGAACTGTTCCAACTTTTAAGGAAGAAAATCCGTTTCAATAATCCCGCAGTAACAATTAGTGAAATATATGTTTTTAATTGATGGTGAAATTTTATTTCCATTGCTATATTGTAAATTGATGTATATAAGATAACGAAATCAATTACTCAAAGTATCATTTCGGTATCCGCCTACTGTGACTATAAGAAAACTAAAACTTCAGTCAGGATACCCAGTCCTGGGGCTTCAACCTGAGTCCTTCATATTAGTAAAGGAGATGGTTCCACTGAATTTTAACTGTCGCTATTTGTCGTACAGTGCTAATTTATCCATTCATTAAAATAGATTCAGTGATCAAACCCAGGTCTGATCTTAACTGATTGAATCGCTATTAACCTCCTAATCGATCTACTGAGTTTCTAATGATGGCACCTACAACTTTTGGTAAAGTTGGCTTCGAATCACTTCATTCAATGAATCTCGGTGGGAATTAAATACGTGACCACGTGGACAGAAAGCGAGGACGCTAACCTCTCGGTCACTCCGAGGTCAATCCGATCTTAAATTGTCACAATGTTTTATAAGTTATATAGTGTTTATATGAAACAGAATCCAAACACGGATCTTTACATTTATTTTCGTAGATAACATTTGGCAAAGTTTCCCTCCTCTGTTTTTAGTGGCTACTTATCTTAGCATATTTTTTTTTTCTTGCAATTTTCACAGTCAGCTTTATTCCCTCCATGTGCAATTGTTAGTATCTGTTTTTATGCTTCTTTTTATTATTTTAGTCCCTAAGTTTCTAGCATAACATTGTTAAAAAAAGTACAATTCGTTACTCTTATTGAATTTTTGCCATAGCGTTGATTCGTATTACAATCAGCACAACACTTTCATACTCAGAAGAAGATTCTTTTGTGAATATCCTTTTGAACTCGTGAATATCAAAATAACAGTTCCCTTCGGGCTGTTTTTCGGCGTGTCATTAACATTCAGACGTTTTCTGATGGCACTTTGTGGCTTTACTGTTCGAGAAAGAGGCTTCGCAACCGAATGGCTTCAAGAGTAAATCAACAGTCACTAACTTCCCCCATTTCAACCTATCGTAATCATTGTAAGGAGAGTAAAGAGCCATTTGGTCGTCAAAGTGGAATTCATAAGATATTTTCTCGCTCTCTTTTTTTATCTATAAGGATAAACCCGCGTGTATGTAGTTCGTAAGATTATGGAGTTTAACTTTGCAGCATGGATTTTGTAGAGCCGTATAAAGGATCAGCTCCCTCTTCTCTTTAATGTGATGATATTCAATAGAAATTTAGATGTCTGATCGAAATGAACGTTATCTCTTCAGGAGGTCTTGGGGCATAGCTCCAGGGGATCAATATAGAAGAAAGCCGAGGGGGTAGTACCATATTACATACCCTCACGCGCGCTCAAGCACATATCGCTAACGCACAATGTATATCTACATTGCTGAAGTGGGGAAATAGGATGAAAAGCATACGAGCACAGCAAATGAAAGAACGCGATTATTGTTATTCGTTTGTGAGCTGCTAAGTAGCAACGTTTATAGAACTGGCTAATAGGTTATCCCATACGTGACGTCATTCACGTATCCAAGGATGTTAGAAGTAAGGATAAAACATAATAAAAACAACTGAATCCGAACGTGACAAGGTTAGTCCGCCATCTTGGTGTGTTCAACGAGAATTTAGAACAGTGCTCTTTACACATCTTTATATGGTAATTTTGTTAAAATATGCACTGTTAATTAAGCTATACACAAAGGAGTAAAACGTCGGTTTTTACAAGCTGATCTCTTTCATTTAAAGTCTTTCAAACTCTTTTAAATTTTGGCCGTCCATATCAAGATGATGTTCTGACGTTTGTACATTCGGATTTACGGTTTTCAATTGTCGACAGTCTTCTCATTCTAACATCCATGGATACTTCAATGACGTCATTTGTGAGGTAACCTTGTATTAGTTAGTTTTATAAATCTTCACTAAGAAGGTATTTTATGTAGTTTATTGTAACATCTTGTGGAAGAACTTTATATAATCGAAAAGGTGTTTCAGGTGACGTCATCAGTTAATTAAAGAATGGAAAGAATGAGACAGAAAACTAATTTAAGTTACAACAGATTCATGTTTGAGGATGTTACTAGAGTTGTTAATGTAAGTTTGTTATATCTGAATGGAGTCAGTGAATTATTATAGGAGGTGGTTTTCGAATATAAATATTCTGTTTCTACACTGTTAAAGATGTTATAAATGTTGCTAGGAATTCCCAGTAAAATTACGAATTTTTATTATTTCATGAACCACATTAAAATTTAGCACGATCTTCGCGTACCAGAACATCCTGTGAAGTGAATAGCTTAAAAATCGTACGTGTCGTTTAATTGCAGCATTTAAAAGCTAATATCGTAAACATAAGGAAATCCATCACACATACAGACAATTAATGTTTGTAACAATAGCAAGAGATCAAAACCAAAGAATTAAAATATTTTATTGGTACTTACAATTTATTAGTGCGATGTAATGTGGTTGCTTTGCAGAAAAGTTAAATTTTATGTATGGATTATGAAGGAGAAATAAAATAAAACCTTTTTTTTTAATACATCTTTATGGTAAACAAATTCAACATACGTAGCGGGCCAGAAAGGTAAAAGCTGCGAGCCAGATCTAGCCGCGGGCTGTAGGTTGGGCATCACTGGTCTAATCAGACTTCTAACTGAGCAACCCGTGTTCAAATCTAGGTTCAAACTTGTTTTAGTATCCCTTAAAACTAAATGATGGTTGGTTTTTTGTAGTCAAGTTACAGCAAATACCCTGTCAGGTATGGTTACATAGCTTTTTCTCCGGAATGTTTTGGAGTTTTTTCACAACAACAGTAGCACACGTACGCTGAAAATACGTGGATTAAACGTTAGTACCGAAACGTAATTTTGACGTTGTGGATGTACCGAAATGTCCACCTGTTCAACGGTTTACTCGATGTTGAATAACGGCTGAGATGAAACAGGTTGATATCCGAAGCGGACGATGAAGAAACTGGTTCAGTCGACCAAAATAGAGAATGGTTGCTATCTATTGCTATACATATTTGAATGCATTTTATCTGTTGCTTTCGTCACGATATATTAATTATCCAACCGTCTGCTGTGGGATTCGTAGCTGGAACTTTCCACACTAGTCGTTATTAGCTCGACACTCTGACCACTCAACCACGAAGTCTCTTTGAGAGTCACTACTCTTTCACTATTTCTTTTATGTTACGTAAACGTTAATTGAAGTAAAAGGCAGCCTTGAGCTCAGTCGCCACAAATCCAGACGAGTCGTTTCACTATCTTGTAAGAACAAGAATAAAGAATACTTTCCTTCTTTCTTTGTTATGTGCATTTTTCCTTCTTTATCACTTTGATCATCGCTGCACTATTAAATTTGTATTTCTCAGTAAGTGTAATATATCGCCTTAGAAAAACGCATATAAGGAAAACTTACATTTCACATTAACGCCCTATTAACGAAATTAAGTGTTATATTCAATCTGTTTTCAACATGCAAAACGTTTTAATTTTATTGTATTCACTTTGAAGCACAAATTTTATGTAATTAACTTGGAAAAACACATATGCAATTAACTTGGAAAAGCTCACTGAACGCAATTATCATCTATATGCAGATGACGTACAGGCTTATATAACGTCTTGGCAATGCAGTGAGCAAAATCAATTCCAATCTAAAAAACATACACGTCTGGTCAGAATACAATAGTTTGTCTATAAACCCAAGGAAATCTCAAGGTATAATAATAGGGTCTGTAAATATATTAGCAAAAATAAATCAAAATTTGTATGTACCAAAAGTTTACATTAGGAACAAGAAAAAAAAAACACAAGATAAAGTCAAAAGTCTCGGTATTATTCTTGACCAAACTCTTTCATGGTCAGAACATGTGAAACTAATATCCAAAAGAGTGCATATGAAAATGTGTAAACTGAATCTTTTGACAAACTTTCTTCCTCAACGATTTAAAATCACCTTGATACAGTCTCTAATAGTTCCGATCTTTGATTATTGTGACCTAGTCTATAATGATCTGTCTGTTGCTCTAGCAAACATTACAAATAGTGCAAAATAGATGTGTTCGGTTCATCTTCAATGATAATAAAAATATGACCATGTATCAAGCAGGTACTCTGCACTGGCATGGCTGAAACTGAAAGAGAGAAGAACGTTTCATCTTCTACTGCAGTTCTACAAGGTTGTAACTCTAGGATCTCCTACATACCTGGCTTCTATGCTGGAATCGGTGCACCTCACTCACAATATGAACACCCGCTCGAAAATCAATGCCACCCTGCGAATACCAAAGCACAGATCTCAAACCTATTCTAAATCTTTTGTGGTGTTCGGAATCAAGCAGTGGAATAATCTTCCCTCGGTAGTTCGCACAGCTACCTCCCTAAGCAGCTTTCGAAATAAGCTTCGTAGTCACTTTCTGTCACTTACTCATAGCAGTGTAAAAGAATGTTAAATTTCAATGATTTTTTTTATTATTATTATTATTTCCTCCATACTCGTGCTTCAGTTTGTATCTTCGTTTCAAATACGGTACATTTAATTTGTTTTGTCATTTTCCCTCATTTATTTCTTAAACTTGTCATTGTGTGTGTATGTGTTTGTGGGTGTGTGGCGGGGGTGTATTTAGGGGTTGGGTGGAGAGGGTTCTAAATTTTGTCTATTGATGAAATGGGAAGGGAGGGAAGATAAGAAGAGAAATAGATTCATTAGAAAATGGAAGGGTTCATGTATTACTATTATTATTGTAATAGTTGTAGGTTATTGTGTCTGTATATATCTTTTATCAACTTTTTTATGAGTATTTTGTATTTATGAGAATTTTTCGTCTGATATGTAAATTATGTATCATGGTTAAGTGGAAGACAAGGCTATCAGCCTTAACTTTTGCCATTTAAAATAAAAGTCTAATATGAAATGTAATTTAGGGCACAGTTCAATAAAATAGTTAAAAACACGTCATATTAACGTCCTTTCAACGAAATCAAATTTTCGTTGCAATTAGATTGAAATTCAACGTGTTTTCAACATGCAAAATAGGACATAACATAATAGTTAATGGCATTCAATTAGCTTTTAATTACAAATTTTATTCAATTAAATTAGAAAGAATCGCATGAAACGAAATCTATGCCATAGTTGAAAATAACAGTTGAATCCACGTTGAACTAACACATCTTTTCAACAATATCAAGTCTTCGTTAAAAATAAACCAAAAATCAACGTTTAAAACACTTTGCTGCGCTACTGGGTGTGACCAGATTTTTGAAAGAACAAAAAAAAACATTTTATAAGTTTACACATTTACAAACGAGACAAAACAGGACATTTAAATTATGAACTTAACAACAATGTTTTAACTATGGAGAACTGCTAGGAAAAAGTTCCGAATATCTGTGAAGAGTTTAGAATTATTTAACTACACGCTGAAATTGTTTAAACAAAGATCCTGAAAAATAAACTTGACAATAGCTTGTCTCGTTTCTCCTACAATAAGATTCCTCTGATCAGTCCATAGAAAATTTACGATTGAAAAGGTTCTTTCAACAGAATCAATTTTCCCCTGCCACAGCCAATGCAAACCTCACAACCACTTCAATGTTTACATTTTTTTAAGTACATTAAACCTTTGTTAATATTTCTACCTGCTCCTTGGTAATAAGCAATAAATTGTGAAAGTCAGCATAAAGCATGAGGCCGTCAGTCATGGGCGAATTTATGGGGGAAATTGCCGCCCCGCCCCAGTCATTTCAGAATGACTTTAAATATTTTATTCTAAACCATAACTTTTCAAATAATTGCCCCCCAGGGTCACTCTCGTGCTTCTCACAGGGTATCTCTCCTAAATCCACCCATGTGGTCAGTACGTTCTTATTGTCTACTAACTACTATCAGCCAATTGTTGGAAGTTATTTGAGCCAAAACAACACTTATGCCTTGTTTACATTATTAACATCTGACCATGCTTAACGTTAACCGAGATCATTTTAGTAAAGTAAACGGTAGTTACCGTTAACGTGGGTTTCAGATTTCACCAGCGTCAACTTACGACGGTTATCTTCTTACGTTAGTTATCTAAACGCAAGATGGCCGTTAAGCGCAGCTCACTTGGTGAGTTTCTTTCTTTCTTTATCAAAATATATAGCTTCCTAGTGGTGCGTATCACTTTTAAAGTATAAAAGAATAATGGCAGAACTAATCTACAAAATGTTACGTTACAATGAATTCATTTGTGTTCATTATTTTATAATTTAAGCTTCTAACGTGTAACCTTAGAGTATGGAAAAAGGAGATCTCTTACTCTAAGCATGTAACCTGTTTGTTTATTCACAATGGCAGTACAAGCACGATAGTCAAGTTAAGTTTCGTAGTCTAAATGTAAGTTATTTCAACCATGATTTTTACCATCTTAATAATCTTAGTAATGTAAACAAGGCATTAAGATATTAAGTAAAGTGAACGAAATCGTCAATTTATTTCTATTCGGAAAGCGAGACATTTGGCGTCCCGTTAGCAATTTGCTGGAGCAACGGGACATGTAGCGAGAAAAAAGGAGAGTTTGGTTTTAAAAAGGATGTTTGAACACCCTATAGAGGTACGAGGTTTGAGAGACTATCCCTTCCAACAGAAATAATAATAACTACCACTGGAGACAACGAGAGAAATCAACTTAAATATTTGTTTGCGGGAAAAAATAGCAAAATGTTTCAAATAACATCGAATAATTTCTAAGGTCTGCTCTTGTTAAGGACAGAGATGAAGTAGGCGTGTGAATGTATCAATAGTTACAGTTTTATTTAGTACGACACATTACAAAATATTAAGAAAAAGAACTGTAAAAAAAAAGTCGATAAACGCGAGAAATAAGATAGCAGACAACACTGTTCAAAATGCACTTATTTAAAATTCTTAGGTTTTATGCATTCGTATCGATTTCAACTTTGCACCGTATAAACGGTTTGATTTTCTATCAAGACATCTTTGCTCTGGTCGTTTTCCTAGCATTAAGAAAATGTTAATGACGCTGTGAAAATTTTAATATTCTAATGATCATCTGCCCCAGTATAATCTGGACAACATCTTACGGACAGCGTGTTCCGAAGTAAAATAATTCCCTTGCTACCTGTGAGTGCTACTTATCCAAAGGAAACACATTAAAATACTACTGTATTTGTCATGAAACCGATAGATTTAAGTAATGAAAACAAGGACGAGAAAGCAACCAATTTGTCTGTAATTCGTCATACTATGAAACAAATTAAAATTTATCAAATACGGAAATGCATGGTCTGGTCTTAAATAATGTTTAGTTTCTTATTTGAAGAAGTTTATTACTTCCATTTAAATTCTGCCATTGAAGAAAATGAAGGACTACCAACATACTCTGAATTCAGCAACTATTCCAGATTCTGAGTTATGCCCAATGAAACAAAATTACACAAAATATGATGAAGATTTTGTCATTTTCAATACCTTTCACATGAGTGACTGGCGAAGATCGCTATTTTCGAGATAGCAATGGAAACTTGCAGCTATTTTAATTCCTGGTCACATATTCCATTCTAACCATATTTCTGAAGACACTGAATTTGAGTAAACTAACCTATATAAGTAGAACTTCTTTGCTCCCTTGAAAATCGTAATATCAACAACGGGAGTACAGTGTTGCCAGTTTGTAGCACGAAAGGATTGCCGGCTAGTTGCCTCAGCTCCATCAGCCGATTCTCTGATGCTGACTCACGATATCGAAATCCCAAATCCTCACCAGAGGACTCTGACCTAAGGGTTGACAGTAGATTGTTAGAGGACACATACCACATGCGAATCTACCTCATTAATATGAAACGTGATTAACTGCTACTGAAAATATTGCCTGATACGAGCCAAGTTGGAGCAATTGAAAAGTTTACTGGCACCACTCTTTCAGCAAATTACAAATGGATGGGTAACGGGAAATACAGCACAAGTCCAGGAACCTGCTTTTCAGAAAGTGAGAAGAAAGTATGTTCCTAACTCCTTATGTCATGTTGATTACAAGCCAAATATGAATCGTGCAACATGAGCGAAAATGGTGCGGGAACTCAGTGATGGTCGCATGAGTATCAGACTTGAACAAAGAAGAGGGCGTTCTTTCATGTCAAGCAATCTTGTCCCTGCAAATTGAGGAGACTTTGCAGTCTAACCTCTAAATGACATTTACGAAGATAGAAGAACAGTTAAATGTTTCACATGCCCAGGTTTAGGACATAGTTCGCGAACGTGTAGGGTATAGAAAAGTGTTAAGCAGGTGAGTCCCTCGAGAACTGACAGAGTACCAAGAGAAAGAGCTAAATGCATCCATCACTCGCCAATTTCCTTTAGTTCAAGGATTTCTTGGAACAAATAATTGCTGGTAATTACTTGTGAGTCCGCCATTCCTGTCTTCAGACAAAATAGCAATCAACACCACGGAAGCATCCACGATTTATTTTGTTTACTCATACAGTGTTGTAATTTTGTTATTCAGAATTCACGTGGAACTACAACTGTAAACTGCTGCAACCTAAAAGCTGCCACAACTTCAGCTCATCCAAGAGGCAGCTCAAAATCTGGAATATAAAATTAGATAATAATACTTGATCTTATCTGACTTCTTGTATCTTGGAACTTATCCACTAGTAGTTCTGGAATAAAGTACTTCTACTTCCAGCTAGAGCTAGTCGCAATGATGTTAACTGAAATAGTGGACCTTTGGAATTGTTCTACGGCGATGGGAAGTGGCTGCGTTGACAACGTGATACCCCTCTTTGAATGAAAGTCTCACAGCAGACGAAGGATATATGGATTGCTGAGTCAAGAAGTAGTTGTGCAGTTCTAATTCCCTTGCACTTATTTGATGAAATTGAATCTCTTGAGAACAATGACATGTGGGCATGTAAATTGTCCTGGTTTCACTCGTCCATCGTAGATTCGTAGAGTCATTGCAGAAATGAATAAATCTATGCTAAAGCGCTGGTTCTTTTTCTCTTTGCAGGACTTTATTGCACTTTCTTGTCCAGGTTAAAAGTTTTACAATAACAACTATAGAATTTTGAAACACGTCTACTAGAACAGTTGACAACCCAAAAAGAAGAACAAAATGGATTTATAAGATATCATGTTTCTTTTATAGGATAACTCTTTTTAAGTGTCCGCAACTGTTCCACAACTTTCTCTATTACTATCCCTCTCCCACGGGTGTCTAAGAGACATCATGCAATGTAAAACCCAAAGTACATACACTACGACATGTCATGAAACTTGCATTCTGTTTCCTTTTTTGTATTTTATCTCTTTGAATAGAAAGTGAAAAAAGACATGAATTGCGTTAGTCTCTGCGCGGATGATGATGGTGTTTACCGTCAGTGAGAAGAAACCTCAGATTTCATTCGTTCAGAAGAGAAGCAGAGAAAAGAATTTTTAACGGTTTGCCGACAACTTTCGGAACCATCTTTCTTGCTAGTTTACTACCGGAAGATGTTTTGGGCCATTCAAGCGTTCGTGCAGACGCAGAGTTTCCATCCCTTTTACCTTTTCACAAAATTGGCATATAATTCCTCTTATCTCCCATACAGAACTTCGGAAAAGAGGAGTAATTCTTTTTGTAATCCTTTGTGGAACTGACACTAAAGTCCAAAAACAGTTAATGTTTCAATGGTGAAAGGATAACATTAATTCATGTGTAAGAGAAGAAAGTATAGATGTAAGAAAAAGAACATAAAATAAGTTTAACAATAATAGCTTTCAGTAACAATAAAACGTTAAAGAAATCAATTTCAGATCAATTCGTCCACTTCCTGATAATAATCAATCTGTGATACTAGATTTTGTTGAAGATGTTTTATCTCAGCAGAATTAAAGTTGGTTATGAGCTACGGAGACAAGGAAATATTCCAACATTTGGTTGGTTCCCTTTTCTCAGAGATGTACTGAAAGAAATTACCCTATCTTAGAACAGTTTTACAAGTGTTCCTTGATTTCTTCTTCCTGTTCTTTCCCGAAGTCTTACATCCCAATGAAGAAGAGATTTATAATCGTCTAATACAGATTGTAAACAACGGTAATGAGGATCATTGCACATTAGTTCATCTATGGCAGAGTCTCTTCCAATTTAGGTTTGCATGAAATCATCACATGGAATTTAAATTGGATGGTGTTAGAAAAAGATAATACAGATTAAATATTCTCGATAATGTGTTGAAGTGCTACACAGGTTCGCACATTGGGGTGTTTACGAAATAAAGCCAGTTTTGATGAACATGAAGAAGTTGGTTAGGTTATCCTAAAGAGTTGAGCAGCTTTGCAATGATTAAGAGATAAATCGTTGATTATTCTTACTTTGAATCGCTTGTTGGAAAGAGGATGTCCAGGCAATATTATTTACACATATCTTTTAAAAACTTTATAATATGTAACTTATCACAACGGACTGAATAAATATTTGAAGTTGTTAGAAAGACACAACTAGACAACAAAGAAGATGCAGGTATTTTGAGTGGTTTACATTGTTGTTGTTCTTCATTAGTTTCTTTGCATTGTTAAATAGAAATATATTTGGTTTATGACTTTTTTTATTTATTTATTTATTTTATTTTGGGACCCTCTGACCACCCCTACCTCTCAGCCAATCTTGGCTCAGCCCCGCTTCGCACATTTGAAATGCAGCGAACTAAAAGTGTTCTCCATGGGACTGGGGCAGGCCATCCCCGGTATTCGTCTCCCTGCTTCAGCCCCTGACACGGCGCGAAGCACGGAGTCGGCAGGACCTGTTGTTCCTCAAGGTATTGTTTACATAAAAAAGGAGAAAATAATAGCAAAGAGAAGGCTGGGGAAGTTCTTTTAGCCTGGCTCCCGCTGGCAAATCCAGGCCCTTTTTCCGCGATTGGGGGAATTTCTTCTTTTTTTTCTTTTCATTTCAGTTTACAATACGTACATACATGGACCTGAGCTGTAACAAAATACAATCATATATTAAGTACACTGGTGTTAGTGGTTTAATGTATTAAGTTTTTATTATTTATTTGGGTTAAATTTTATTATTATTTATTAATGTTTTTCACTTTATTAATTCCTGCTTTTATGTTGTGACTTCAGTATTTTCTTAAGTGTCTTCCTCACTAATCCTATATATCGGTATTATTACTCCTTACATAGTTGTCTAGTTATTATTGTTAGTATCAGTTTTTTTTTTTTCATTTATACAGTCAAAATTACGTTATTGAAAACACTTCCCGCACTGTGCTATCTGTGTAACTATCTTAATAAAAATGTATACTTCATTTTCCGTAATCTACTCATTAATGATATATAAAATATTTCTAAAATAGAGGCAATTCAAATACAAAATACAAGGACTCTAAACAATCATTCATTTATATGGACTTCAGTTCCTCTATCTACACATTTTAAACCAATATATATATATATATCATCAGCAAATTATCACAATAAGTATTAATAATAGTTTACATTCACATTTAATTCCCTATGAATTGCTCCGTATCAGATTTAATTTTTATCCTTCACCTATCTACTCTAAGCTAATCCTAACTATCCTAACTACTTTCACTCTCATCATCCATTCTCACCAGGGAAGTCAGCCGTTAAAGTTCATTCCAGGGGGCTGGGACACACCCTCCATATCCGTATAGATTGGGGCCTATCCTGGAAGTTTCTTCACAGCCGAATCTTCAACCACACCGCACATTCACACTACACTTCATACTTCTTTCGAATTGTACATCACTATTAACTTTGCCAATCCAGTTACCTCGGTACTCCGCTTACCATCCATATCCATAGGATCGGTGGTCAGGCACTGGGGGCTTCTTCGCGGATGAGTAATCGTTAATCCCGAAAGTTCTCGCACTCCCGCAACGCTAAACGGCTGGCCTCGGGGCATACCGGTTTCGGTTCGCGATTTATTGTTGAGTCCTCACAATTTTGTAAGAACCACAGCCGTGGAAGAGATGTTTAATCCACAAAGTTCGTGTGAATTCTAATATGTGAGTTTCCAGCATTCCGCTTCTCCCGCACCGCGTATTCCCCTTGGTACCCGGGTCGCGCGCGTCACACATTCTTCGACTACGTTATTTACATTATTTACAATATGCATTGTTTCCCGTCTTCATTCCTGGTCATATATGTTCCTCCTCATTCTCCTCATATAGATTTCTTTCTCCTTATATGAGATGATGGTAGCCAACAGATCCAGGGAGGTTCTTTTGATGTCATCTTCGATTATTTCTCGTATGTCAACGTTCTTTAGTTCATTTCTCAAATCCACAATTCGAGCATCAACAGTTCCAGCCGCCTTCACCTGATTTATCTTTGATTCAAAATGGCACCTGAAATACCATTTTTCACATCGTTTGAGATAGAGAAATGAAATTTGGTATGACAGTGTATCATCACGAGTATGTCACGAAAATATAAGAAAACGTTAAAAAT